>PITA01004649.1:85410-121005 GCA_004023965.1 Spilogale gracilis | reverse complement strand
AATATCTTCTCCCATTCTGTGGGTTGCCTCTTTGTTTTGTTGACTGTTTCCTTTGCTGTACAGAAGCTTTTTATTTTGATGAAGTCCCAGAAGTTCATTTTTGCTTTTGTCTCCTTTGCCTTTGGAGACGTGTCTTGAAAGAAGTTGCTGTGGCCGATGTCAAAGAGGTTACTGCCTATGTTCTTTTCCAGGATTTTGATGGATTCCTGCCTCACATTGAGGTCTTTCATCCATTTTGAGTTTGTCTTTGTGTGTGGTGTAAGAGAGTGGTCTAGATTCATTCTTCTATATGTAGCTGTCCAATTTTCCTAGCACCATTTATTAAAGAGACTGTCATATCGAGACGAATACATTAATTTTAGGAGATCTTAACACACCACTCTCAGCAATGGAAAGATCATCTAAACAGAAAATCAACAAAGAAACAAGAGCCTTGAATGACACATTGGACCAGATGGATCTCATAGATATATTCAGAACATTCCACCCTAAAACAGCAGAATACTTATTCTTCTTGAGTGCACATGGAACTTTCTCCAGAATAGACCACATACTAGGTCACAAATCAGGGCTCAACCGATACCAGAAGATTGAGATTATTCCCTGACCACAATGCCATGAAAGTGGAACTCAACCACCATAAAAAGTTCAGAAGAAAATCAAACACTTGGAAGCTAAAGACGCTCCTGCTCAAGAATCTGTGGATCAACCAGGAAATCAAAGAAGATCTGAAACACTTCATGGAAACCAATGAGAATAAAGATACATCAAGTCAAAACCTATGGGATACAGCAAAAGTAGTTCTACGGCGGAAATTCATAGCCACCCAAACCTCACTCAAAAAAACTGAAAAATCCTGAATACACCAACTCTCATTACAATTTAAAGAACTGGAAAATCAACAAAAAATTAAACCAACCCCTCACACAAGATAGGAAATATTTAGGATTAGAGCAGAGATGAATGAATCAGAAACTAGAGATACAGTAGAACACATCAATGAAACTAGAAGCTGGTTTTTTGAAAGAATCAATAAGATCGATAAACCATTGGCCAAACTAATCCAAAAGAAAAGGGAGAAGACCCAAATTAATAAAATCATGAAAGGGGAGAGATCACGACTAACACCAAGGAAATAGAAACAATCATCAGAAATTACTATCAACTATTATATGCCAATAAGTTTAACAACCTTAGAAGAGATGGATACATTCCTAGAAACCTATAAACTACCAAGACTGAAACAGGAAGACATAGACAATTTGAATAGACCTATATCTAGTAATGAGATTGAAGCAGTGATCAAAAACCTCCCCAAAAACAAAAGTGCAGGACCAGACGGATTCCCTGGGGAATTCTACCAAACATTCAAAGAAGAAATAACACCTATTCTCCTGAAGCTCTTTCAAAAAATAGAGACGGATGGAAAACTTCCAGACTCTTTCTATGAAGCCAGCATTACTCTAATCCCCAAACCAGACAAAGACCCCATCAAAAAGGAGAACTTCAGACCAATATCGCTGATGAATATGGTTGCCAAGATTCTCAACAAGATCCTTGCTAACAGGATCCAACAATACATTAAAAAGATTATCCACATGACCAGGTGGGTTTTATCCCAGGGATGCAAGGGTGGTTCAACACTTGCAAAACATCCAATGTGATAGAACAAATCAATAAGAGAAGAGAGAAGAGCCACATGGTACTCTCAATTGATGCAGAAAAGGCATTTGACAAAATACAACATCCGTTCCTGATCAAAACTCTTCAAAGTATAGGGATAGAGGGAACATTTCTCAACCTCATAAAATCTATCTATGAAAAACCCACAGCGAATATCATCCACAATGGGGAAAAACTGACAGCCTTTCCTCTGAGAGCAGGAACAAGACAAGGATGCCCACTCTCACCACTACTGTTCAACACAGTGTTAGAAGTCCTAGCAACAGCAATCAGACAACAGAAAGAAATAAAAGGTATCCAGCTTGGCAAAGAAGAAGTCAAACTCTCTCTCTTTGCAGATGACATGATACTCTACGTGGAAAATCCAAAGACTCTACCCCCAATCTACTAGAACTCATACAACAATTCTGTAATGTGGCAGGATACAAAATCAATGCACAGAAATCAGTTGCATTCTTATACACTAACAATGAAAAAATAGAAAGGGAAATCAGAGAATCAATTCCATTTACTATAGCACCAAAAACCATAAGATACTTAGGAATAAACCTAACCAAAGAAGTCAAGGATCTGTACTCAAGGATCTGTACTCATGAAAGAAATTGAAGAAGACACAAAAAGATGGAATACCATTCCATGCTCATGGATCAGAAGAATAAACATTGTCAAAATGTCTCTACTGCCCAGAGCAATCTATACTTTCAATGCCATTCCGATCAAAATTCCACCAACATTCTTCAAAGCGTTGGAACAAACAATCCTAAAATCTATATGGAACCAAAAAAGACCTTGAATCACTAAGGAATTGCTGAAGAAGAAAAACAAAGCTGGGGGCATCTCGTTACCTGACTTCAGGCTTTATTACAAAACTGTGATTACCAAGACAGTATGGTACTGGCAAAAAAACAGAGAAATAGACCAATGGAATAGAGAGTCCAGATATGGACCCACAAATCTATGTGCTTTGACATCTATGCTTTGACAAAGCAGGAAAAAATATCTAGTGGAAAAAAACTTGCATTTTTTTAAAACTATCTTACTAGGCTCCTAGCTGTTTTGCTCATCATTATATCTTAGTGCCTAGGCACCTGACTCAGAACATGAGCTCAGTAAGTATATTAGTCATGATAACCCAGAAAACAGAACCAGTAGGGGTGTATGTGTAAGAAAGAGAGAGAGAAAGAGAGAGAGAGAGAGAGAGAGAGAGAGAGAGGAGAGACTTCAAAAAATTATGTATGCATTCTCATACAGTTGTGAAGTCTGACAAGTCAAAGTCTGCAGTTCAGCTTGCCACGTTGGAGACCAAGGAAGAGCTGATGTTGGAGTCCAGAGGTAGCCTGCAGGCAGAGTCCCTTCTCCTCAGAGGAGCTCCAGAAGGCCTTCAACTGATTAGACAAGGCCCACCAAATTATGAAGGATAATCTACTTAACCCAAAGTCTACTGATTTAGATGTTAATCACATCCTAAAAATACCTTCACAGCAGCAGAGAGACTGATGGTTAGCCAAACATCTGCCATCATAGCCTAGCCAATTTGACACATAAAGTTAATCTGCACAGTGATCATAGCTACTTTTTGAATAAATGAATGGTAAGTTATCCAATACTGGAGATGTTCTAGTTAAAACTGGGCTTAGGTGTTGTAAATGCCATTCAGATTTCTGAATGAAATAGATTAATTTTAAGATGTCTCTAGTTTCTGTACTTTGTGAGTTTAAAAATGGCATATCTTACCAGAGGAAGTTTTAGAATAGGAATAAATTGTTCTAATTTTAGCATGATTCCAGTGATGGCAAGCTATCCCTTTAACTTCCATACCATGTGTTTATTATTATGCATGAATTCCTTAACAATTTTTATTTTTTTTCTTTAACTGAATGAAGTATTATCTAAACTTTTTTTAAAATTGCAGATATACCTTTTACAGGTGCTGTTGTAAACAAAGCAGACAACAATCCCTGCCTTTGGAGAATTGATATTGTAGTGGGAGGATGAGGAGAAAGATAATAACTCATAACTCAATAAACCATAGAGAATGGCCAATGATGATCAAGTACTACAGAAAGAAAGAAAGCGAGAAGTAAGTAGGAAGCACCAAGGCCAAGGTGAACACAGGAGAATGCCAGGTGCAACAGGAGGTCAGAGTCGGCCTCACTAGGAGGTAAAATTTGAAGAAAAAGCTAAAAATGTAGGATCTAGAACAAGTCACATACATATTTGGGGGCAGAAAAAAGATTTCAGGCAGAGAAAATAACAGGTATAAAGTCCCTGAGGTAAATTTGTCATGTTTGATCATGAAAAACCAGGAGAGTGGGAGCCTGGGTGTTTCAGTTGGTTGAGCATCTGACTCGTGGTTTTGACTCCAGTAATGATCTCATAGGTTGTGGGATTGAGCTCTGCTTTGTATTCTGTGCTCAGCAAGGAGTCTGCTTGAAGATTCTCTCCTTCTACCTCTCCCCACTCATGCATCCTCTTTCTTTAATAAATAAACAAATCTTTAAAGGAAAAAAAAAAGAATAATCAGGAGGCTCTTGTGGCTGAAGAGTGCAAAGTACTAGATGCAAAAGCCAGAGGGGTCATAGGGTTTGAGGGTACATGGCCAGATGGGGTTACATGCATGTTATGGGGGTTTTGACTTTGACTCAGGGAGAAATGGGAGTCACTGGAGGGTCTTGAGCAGAGGAGGGACATGATGTTATTCACATTCTTAAAGAACCACTCTGGCAGTAATGTGGAGAATATGGCCGGAAGCCAATGTAGACCAGGACTACCTGAACTATTGAATAAATTCCCAACTCCTAGCTCCCTACCAGGGTCACCCTCCCATTTTATAATGTGTGGTTTTCTTTTGTCTTGTTTTAAACAAGTTTACCAGGGTATGATTGACAGAAAATACACTACATCTAAAGTATACAAACCAGTAAGTTTTGGCATGTGTCTCTACCTGTGAAACTATCTCCATATTCAAGATAGTGAGATATTCCTTACTCCCATACTTTCTCATATTGTGTGCTTTTATTTTACTCATTGCATCACGTGGGAGCTCTTCTAAAAGTGGGGTAGGGTGCTTGGGGTATGGATTAAAGGCAGTGACCATTTGTTCTATATTCTTGACAAGAACCTGGACCCCATCCCACATAATTGTGATGGTGGGATTTCCTTCCTCCTGTACATACTTTAGGAATATCTGAAAGGGCATTTGCATGGCCAATTTCAACTATTTCAAAAATTCCATTGCATTTTGTAAGGTGCGGCCACGGTTATGAGTAGAGAGAGTGACCTGTGTTTTATGTGGCAAATATTTCTTGCCAAGATGGTTGAATGAAGCACACCCAGCCTTTCATAGCTATTTTGGTTCTGCTATAGGGAAAGTCAGCTATTTGGTTTGGAAAAGCTTGTGTTTCTGACAGACAAATATAAGCCAGATAAAGTGGATGAAAAGATGTGGCAGAAAGAGGAACATTTTCCCCTAAGGAATAAAGACATTCCAACTTCTACATCCTCACCCTTGGCTATAGTTCTGCCCTTGAGGCTAATTAAGAAATATGAATGTGTTGTTTTTCATTTCCTTAATTCTACCTTTGATTCTTCCCCCATCTTTACCCCTCATCCCTGAGGAGCAATGTATTTTCTTACTAGGTGAGGGGAAATTCCTTAAGAACTTCATAATATGCCTTGCCAGGATTATCCACCACACCTTGGAATTTCCTGCCACCCTGTGCACTGCCTCTCCATGTTCTTTCTCACCCCTGACAGACAATGGCTTTTTCTCGCCTTACTCTGCACTGAGTCCACAAGACTCTCATGACTTCCGTTATTACCCAAAGAGCTAGACAAGGTCACTTCTCAAGTCCAAATCCACCATCCATTTCTATATTTATTTGTAAGTTTTTTGTTCAATAATTATTTACAGAGCATCTCCTGTATCAGGCAAGGTCCCAGGAGAAAACACAGGGCATGCACAAACTGAGTGATCTGAGAAGAATTTAACATGGCAGTGATGTTCAAAATGTGAGCGAGTGAGTACAGGGAATCTAGGAGAAATCAGCATAGAATCCTTGCTCCAGTAATGACAGGATTCATTGTCTCCCCTAGGCTTAAAGGGACAAGGTAGAGAGCTAGTAGAATCCAAGATGCACATGGAGAGGGAGAGACACACTAGACTTGAACTTTGGCCTCCAGTCAAGAGGTGACACCAGACTATACCATCCTGGCCAGAAAGTAGCCTGGGGAGAAAACACTCTGACCTGTCTCTCCTCCTCTTCCTCTAATCTTCTGCCATGTTCACTCTTAACAAAATTCATGAAGAAACAGGGCAAAAGGAAGTCTACTGACACCACTCATACAGGTGGGCCTTCCGGGGAACAGAGCCTGATAGAGAGTGGATCTGGAGGGCAAACTCCTGCATGCCTGCTTTGTGACAAAATATACTGAACTGCTCCCTGAACAAATATAGTTACGTATCCTAGGGGAACAACAAACACAAGTGGTGAAAAATGGAATTACTTTATTCCCACGAAGTTGCTCTTCTTCTATTACCAATTGTGTTGCCACCAACTGCAGGATTACCCAAATCAGAAATGTGTGAGATCTGGGGCTCCTGGGTGGCTCAGTTGTTAAGCATCTGCCTTTGGCTCAAGTAATGATCCCAGGGTCCTGCATCAAGCCCTGTATTGGGCTCCCTGCTTGGCGGGAAGCCTGCTTCTCCCTCTCCTACTCCCCCTGCTTGTGTTCCCTCTCTCACTATCTCTCTGTCAATAAATAAACAAAATCTTAAAAAAAAGAGAAATGCATGAGATCTGGACTTCATTCTGTACTCTTCCTCTTTCTCATGCTCCTGCCCTTACTTGTCTATGTCACAGAGAACTGCTATTTTACCCCTAAACCCATATTCTTCTCTACATCCCTACTATTGCTGCCCCCAAATAGCCCATGCATCTTTTATCTTGTTTATTACACAAGCAACCTACCACTCTCTGCATCTTCCCCTACATGTGACTTTTTGAAAACATCTTTCTTTTTACTTATGATCTTGTCTCTCCCACTGCAATATAAACACCACTGGGGTAGGAGTTACATGTTTTTTTGTTTACTGCTGGGTTCTCATGTGTACATATGGCATTGGGTGGACACTCAAATATTTGCTGAATTTGAACATATGCCATGCCACTCCTCTGCCTAAAATCTCAGTTACTCCCCTTGCATATGGAGTTATATAGTCATTATTAGTATTAGCAACTATTATTTGCTGAGTACAGTGACATGGTTAATGCTTGCAACTATGAAGTAGGTACTGTTAGTTATTATCTCTAGTTTATATTTGAGGAGACTGAAGGCCAGAGGGATTCACGTGGTTGAATAAGGGAAAAATTCAAAGAACCTAGAAGAGAGCAGACCCATCAGATGGGAAAAGCCTGAATCTCTGAATCACCGTGTGGAGGGCTGCCAGCCAAACTCTTGTATTAAATGGTTTTGTAAGAGAGAAATGTGCCTACTATAGTGAATCTCTCATATTTGAGTACTGATGTTTTTAATCTATCACGACTCATGTAACTAATACTCAAGATGAATTTAAGTGTCAAAAGTCTGTAAGGAAAATAACAGTAAGAAAGATAGCCAACAAAACTAGTATGTGGGAGTCAATATTTTTTTTTTGGTTTAAATAAAAATAACTCAGAGAGGTTAATAAGATTTCCAAAGAGGTAAAAGAAGAAATTATATTCATATAAATAATAAAAATTTATTAAAAAAGAAAACTAGGAAGATATGTAAGATAAGATATAAAAAGAATTTTTAAATTCCAACATGGAAAATATAGCTATTGATACATTAATCTACTCAAGGACACCTTGGCTGCTTCCAAATTTGGGCACTTATGAATAAAGCTGCAGTGAACATCCATGTGTAGGTTTTTCTGCAGACCTAAGTTTTCAACTACTCTGGGTAAAAACCAAAGAGCGCAATTATTGGATCTTGTAGTAAGAATGGGCTTAGTTTAGTAAGATGTTACCAAGCTGTCCTCCAAATGCCTGTGACATTTTGCATTTCCACCAGCAGTGAACAGGATTGCCTATTACTACATGTCCTTGTCAGTGTTCGGTATCTTCAGTGTTCAAGATTTTGGCTGTTCTAATAGGTGTGCAGTGGTATCTCATTGTTGGTTTAATTTACATTTTCCTGATGACATATGATGTGGAGCATCTTTTTATATGTGTATTTCCCATCTGTACATCTTCTTTAATGAGATATCTGTTCAAGTGTTTGGCCCATCTTTAAATTGAGGTGGTTGTTTTTTTGTTGTTGAATATTTGGAGTTCCTGGTGTATGTAATATGGGTAGCCAACTTTTGTCAGATATGTCTTTTACAAATATTTTCTCTGTCTATGGTTTATCTTCTCACTCTCTTGCCAATGTCTTTGGAAGAGCAGAAGTTTTTTAATTTTAATGAAGTACAGTTTATTATTTCTGTTAAAAAACAAAATTCAACTCAGTAAGTTTTAAAAACCCTATTGACTTCAATGATTTTTGAATCAGGTGGCATCCAACCTAGCAGATAGAAAGAAACTCTAAGGCATTGTACAAAATGAAAGGCTTTCATAGGCAAAAGTGAGCAGGAAGAAAGAACTTATATTAGGCAGAACAGTGGCTCATTTGGGGCATCCAAGTGGTTCAGTCCATTAAGTGACTGACTCTTGATTTCAGCTCAAGTCATGATCTCAGAGTCATGGCATGGAGCCTGGCATTGAGCTCTATGCTCAGCAGGGAGACTGCTTAAGATTCCCTCCCTCCCGCAGCACATGCACATTCTATCTCTCTCAAATAAATAAATAAATCCTTATTTAAAAAAAACAGTGGATTACTTATTGCAAGATTACTTTAAAGGGCTGGCAGGGATCTATCAGGAAGATTACTCTTAGCTGATTCTTGATAGACTAGTTTAAGATTCCATTTCTGGGAGAGCTGAAACTATTTCAATCTTGGTTTGATGACATGGGGCTTAGTAGAAGTCCTTTTGGGGCCTGTTGTCTTGGCTTTAATAATTCTTTCATAGATCATGCCTTTGGTATTGTATCTAAATATAGCTATTTAAATTGCTTTATAAATCCACACTAGATGGACAAAATGCTTCTTTGGACTTGTTGAATATAGTGATGACAAGTACTCTAGGAATATAGTTTACAATATAAATATATGAAACTTAGAAACCATCTTGATATATTGGCAAGTCTTCAATATAGCCTATATATGCTTTATAGGAGTATACATGTCCCATAAAGGTCCCAAAAGACAATGCTAAAATAAATGCCACAGAACATTTAAGATATATTGGAGGAAAAATTTCCACCAAGACATAGATTTCATACTTAAAATGAGCTCCAATGCTAATATTATAAATATAAATATGTCCATACTTAGATGTATCAGAGCTAAAGAAAAAAAATATTTAAAGCTAACTGAGTAAAAAACATTATCTATAGCCAATGTCAAAGAGGTTATTGTCTATGTTCTCCTCCAGGATTTTGATAGATTCCTGTCTCATGTTGAGGTCTTTCATCCATTTTGAGTTTATCTTTGTGTGTGGTGTAAGAGATTGGCCACAGCAAGTTCTTTCAAGACATGTCTCCAAAGGCAAAGGAAACAAAAGTGAAAATGAACTTCTGGTACTTCATCAAAATAAAACTTTCTGCACAGCAAAGAAAACACTAAAAAAACCAAAGAGGCAACCCACGGAATGGAAGAGGATATTTGCAAATGACACTACAGACAAAGGGCTGATATCCAAGATCTATAAAGAACTCAACCTCAAAATAAAGATCATCACATCAACAAATGGGCAAGAAACATGAAGAGGCACCTCTCCATAGAAGATATACAAATGGCTAACAGACACATGAAAACATGTTCAGCGTCACTAGCTATCAGGGAAATTCAAATCAAAACCACACTGAGATACCACCTTACACCAGTCAGAATGGCCAAAATTAATAGGACAGGCAACAACAAGTGTTGGAGAGGCTGTGGAGAAAGGAGAACTCTTTTGCACTGTTGGTGGGAATGCAAGTTGGTGCAGCCGCTTTGGAAAACAGTGTGGAGATTCCTTAAAAAATTAAAAATAGAGCTACCCTATGACCCAGCAATCATGCTACTGGGTATTTATCCAAAGGTACAATGTAGTGAAAAGAAGGGCCATATGTCCCCAATGTTCATTGCAGCAATGGCCATAATTGCCAAACTGTGGAAAGAGCCAAGGTGCCCTTCAACAGATGAATGAATAAAGAAGATATGGTCCATATATACAATGGAATATTACACCTCCATCACAAAGGATGAATACCCATTTTTTGTAGCAACATGGACTGGATTGGAGGAAATTATGCTGAGTGAAACCAGCCAAGCAGAGAAAGTCAAGTATCCTATGGTTTCACTTACCTGTGGAGCATAAGGAGTAATATGGAGGACAGTAGGAGAAGGAAAGGAAATGGGAAGTGGGATAAATGGGGAGGGAGATGAAACATGAGAGACTTTGGACTCAGAAACAAACTGAGGGTCTTGGGGGGGGAGGATGGGTGAGCCTGGTGGTGGGTATTGAGGGCACAAATTGTATGGAGCACTGGATGTGGAACATAAACAATGAATCTTGGGACACTGAAAAAATAAAAGAAAAAAAGAAAAAAAGAACATTACCTATAGAAATGGCAATTGTTCTGATGGCAGACTTCACATCAATAATAAAGAACAAAGACCACAGCATACTAGTGTCAACATGCTGAGGGAAAACAATAGTCTTGAAAATAAGGTATACATAAAATACAAAACTATTGTCCAAAAGTAAGAGGGAAACATTAATTTCAAGCATATGAATACTAAGGTCCTTACTGAAAGACGTAGTAAAAAATATAGTTGAGTAAGTTGAAAAGATTTATTCTTGAATAAATGCAAGTATAGTATAACAAGATTGGCAAGATACTTTTTTGGAAAAAAGCGAAAACAAAACAAATGTGAACCCAAAAGAAGTCCCAGTTACTGGAGAACTCTCATAAGGTTGACAGTTCTCTCAAAATTAATCTGGAATATATTATGATACTGATTAAAATTTCCATAGCTTTTTGAAAATGAAACTTGACAAGATGACTCTAAAATCTAAATGGAAGAATGAAAGCAGAAGACAGCCAAGATCATTTGAAGAAGAAGATTGTGCTTGTCTCACCAGCTGTTAAAACCTATCTTAGAGATGTGGTCATTAAAATAGTGTAGCATGTGCCCAGGAATAGACATGCATGGCCATGGAACAAATGAGAAAGCTCAAAAGCAGTTACAGTAATTGATGGAGTTACATATGTAACACAGATGGGGTTTAATATCAGTGGAGAGAGAATGTTAGTATATGAATATTTTTTAAATATCTGTAATATGTTTTTGTCTGTTATGCTTTTTTTTTGTATACACATTTGATCTTGGAGAAAAATAATAGGAAGTCTGAGTCTTGTTATAGACCCAGCTGTCCTTTCTTATAAATATCAAACAATAATCTGACATGGATTTCTGCTTCTCTCATTCTTTGTTTCAGCTCGCAGTTGATTGGGAATCAGAAACAGGAGAGAAGGAAACTGTGATTAAGTACCAGTTAAAATCTTATCTGCAAAATGAGGATAATTGTATAACTACTTCAGTGAGCACTGTGAGATTTAAAGGAGTTAACAGATGCAAATGCTGAGAGCAGGCTTGGCTTAGTAAATGTTAGCTATCAGCATTTCTATACCACCCTCCCTTACTTGACAACCTACTTTGTCATATGTGCCTGCAGAGAGTCCTGGTCAGATCTCAGAGACCCCAGGCATTACTGCTCTTAAAAACAATTTAGTGAGACTTGGATGGCTATGAATTTCCCCGTTAGGATTGCCTTTGCTGTATCCCATAGGTTTTGGCTTGATGTATCTTCATTCTCATTGGTTTCCATGAAGTGTTTCAGTTCTTCTTTGATTTCCTGGTTGATCCACATATTCTTGAGCAGGATCGTCTTTAGCTTCCAAGTGTTTGATTTTCTTCTGAACTTCTTGTTGTGCTTGAGTTCCAGTTTCATGACATTGTGGTCAGAGAATATGCAGGGAATAATCTCAATCTTCTGGTATTGGTTGAGCCCTGATTTGTGACCTAGTATGTGGTCTATTCTGGAGAAAGTTCCATGTGCACTCGAGAAGAATAAGTATTCTGCTGTTTTAGGGTGGAATGTTCTGAATATATCTATGAGATCCATCTGGTCCAATGTGTCATTCAAGGCTCTTGTTTCTTTGTTGATTTTCTGTTTAGATGATCTCTCCATTGCTGAGAGTGGTGTGTTAAGATCTCCTACAATTAATGCATTTGTATCAATATGACTATTTATTTTGCTTAACAGCTGGCTTATACAAGAATCCATCAAAATCCTAGAGGAGAACATAGGCAGTAACTTCTTTGACATCAGCCACAGCAACTTCTTTCAAGACACATCTCCAAAGGGAAAGGAGACAAAAGCGAAAATGAACTTCTGGGACTTCATCAAAATAAAAACCTTCTGTACAGCAAAGGAAACAGTCAACAAAACAAAGAGGCAACCCACAGAATGGGAGAGGATATTTGCAAATGACACTACAGACAAAGGGCTGGTATCCAAGACCTATAAAGAACTACTCAAACTCAACATCCAAAAAGAAGATGAACACATCAAGTAACAATTAAAATAAATAAATAAATACATTAATAAATAAATAAATAATAAATAAATAAATGAATAAATAAATAAAATGGGCAAGAGACATGAAGAGGCACTTCTCTGTAGAAGATATACGAATGGCTAACAGACACATGAAAACATGTTCAGCGTCACTAGCTATCAGGGAAACTCAAATCAAAAGCACACTGAGATATCACCTTACACCAGTCAGAATGGCCAAAATCAACAAGAAAGGAAACAACAAGTGTTGGAGAGGCTGCAGAGAAAGGGGAACCCTCTTACACTGTTGTTGGGAATGCAAGTTGGTGCAGCCGCTTTGGAAAACAGTGTGGAGATTCCATAAAAAATTAAAAATAGAGCTACCCTATGACCCTGCAATTGCACTACTTGGTATTTATCCCAAAGATACCCCAATGTTCATAGCAGCAATGGCCACAATCGCCAAACTGGAAAGAGCCAAGGTGCCCTTCAACAGATGAATGGATAAAGAAGATGTGGTACATATATACAATGGAATACTATGCTTCCATCAGAAAGGATGAATATCCAACTTTTGTAGCAACATGGACTGGATTGGAAGAGATTATGCTGAGTAAAATAAGCCAAGTAGAAAAAGTCAAGTATCACATGGTTTCACTTACTTGTGGTGCATAAGGGGTAATATAGAAGACAGTAGGAGAGGGAAAAGAAATGGGAAGTAGGGTAATTCAGGGAGAGAAACGATACAAGAGAGACTTTGGACACAGAAACAAACTGAGGGACTTGGAGGGAGGGGAGTGAGGGGTATGCGAGAGCCTGGTGGTGGGTACTGAGGGCACCTATTGCATGGAGTACTGGGTGTGGGACATGGGCAATGAATCTTGGAATACTGAAAAATTAAAATAAATTTAAAGTCAAAACCAAAACAAAACAAAAACAAAAACAATTTAGAAGATGTAAATTCTAATGGAACCATGTCTTTTCCTACCACCCAATTTACACATTTTGAGGTAGGTTGCCGGAACTATCTCACCATAATGTATCTAAACAGTGTAACAAATTGCACAGCTGGGACACTGTGCTCATTATGGCCAACAAGTTTTCTTTTCTGCACCAAGCTACACATACACTATACAGAAGCCCTCTCCATCCACACATTGTGTGTAGACCATCAAAGAAAATTTCCTTCCCACATTTGTCACTTCACTGAACTACACATATTTTACATATATTTTGATGCTGCTGAGAATAATTTTCATTATTCACTTATCACCTTATTTCATTTGACATCATTAGAAATAATGAAGTAACTGAAGCCTTTTGAGAAATCAATGGGAAGAAATTACTTTGACTCTGTCTTTCTCACTGAAGGTCAGGATTGTTAGGACGGTATCTATTAATTATCATCCTGATGCTTGGGAGCAAGTCTAGGCTTGAGCGAATTATTCAAGTTGACTGTTGACTTACAGTTCACTGCACTAGATTTTACATACTACACAGTGCTTTGTTTCCTTGTAACATCATTGTGTTGTGTTTTTCAAAAGCAACATATTCAGAATTCTTTAGAAAACCATCTTCTGGGACAGTTTGTTTTCAACAAGTGAATTGATTGGAAATTGATCACAAGTTATCTCTAGCTATGCATATTATTAAATATCTGAAATATCCATGAAAGAGGTTACAAAGTTACATAATTCCCAGTCTCTGACTTTGGGTGTCACAGAAATCCAGTGAAAGAAACAGAAGTACATTGAAGGGATACAATTAATCCCTGTTAGAAAATGGGCTTTTACATATCACATGCATGGTAAATTCTTCATCTAAGAAGATATCCGTGCGTGTCCATCCTTCATTCTCTTCCCCACCCTGAATACTACGCAACCTTTGTGTGTAACGTCATTTTTAACTAGGGGGACTGTCCCATTTTACCTTCAAGGAATATCCTAATTTTCAGCCAAGAAAGACCATATAAAGATAACCAGGCAGACTTTTCCCCATCTGTGTCTAGTGTCTGACTGGACAACAAAGGAGTCTGGTACTTTAGCCAACTTGTCTGCTAACATTTCACTTGCTTCGCCTGCTGATAGTTGCCAGGTTGAAAAGTAAAAGGAAAACAAAACAGTCTTCACCAAAATCTGGACCTTTTATTCCCCCACTTAAATATTTGAATCTCTCTGTTGCCTCACATCCTGTGTGAGTTGGTAAGAGAAGCAGTTCGGCTGTTTTACACAGAAACAAACATTTAGATGTGTGCCTTCAGGCGAATGTCTGAAACAACAGGGATGCCTGATGTGTACGTGCTGGTTTTAATGTTCTCAGACAAGTGGCAACAAGGTCTTGAGCCTGTGACAGCCTCTGATTGTAGCCTCGTTACCAACTCTGTGTGTACCTGGAACATCAGTTAATATATTTGAATCTCAATTTCTTCATTCATAAAAATGATGACCATCTATCCACCTCAAAATATGGTTACGAGGATTAACACTGAGATTGTGGGGGGTGTGTGTGTGAGTGTGTGTGTACATGTGCACCAGGACCAGGGTAGTAGTACATATTAGGTATCTAGTAGATGTTGGACCCTTTTTCCCATGATGTTAGGGGGACTATGACTTATTCGCTAAGCATGTGTTATACAATGTATCAAACAGATTAAGTAAAATAAATAAGAAAACTGAGCTACAAAATAATCAGGTGAGTTTCCAGTGGTCACACAGAAGGAAACCAGAAACCACATTTCCTGGGTCTCGATCCCGTATTTATTCTCTTGTTATGTTCTCCCTGCATACCCTGCTCATCTATTATTTATTTGCCCCCACTGTATACTAAACACTGCTAGGCACTGAACATTTAATACATAAAAGAGACTTGCCCTCAACCAGCTTATGGTTTAGAGGGGCACAAAGAAAAGCAATGATAATTATCTTATAAGAGAGCTGATAACAGAGGATTTGATCAAAGTCAAAGAGAAAAGAATTCAAGCGATGTTGAGAGAAAAATTCCTTTCCTTCCGTCACTCTCCTGTAAACTGTTTTCTCATTCAGTCTCAGGGAAGACCCACAGCATTACTAGTTACTGACATCCCCAGGCCTCTCCTCTGAGCTCCAGACGCACACAGCAACCCACTCTCCACCTTTCTGATGTCTCAAAGCCCTTGAAACTCACACCAAAAAGCCAATCTGTGTTCTCTCCCTGTATCCCCTCCCCGGGCTCCCGAGCTCAGTGAGTTCACCCCCACCCAGACAGGCATGCAGGTCAGAAACCCAGGAGCCAACCTTGGACATGCCTTCCCCCTCCCCCGCATCATGCCTACCCTGTGAGTTCTAACTATTCCACCTCTCACTTGCTCTCGGATCAACCCATTCTCTTTCCACTCACACTGCCACCAGCGGTCCCACTACTTTTTCTTGTCTGAACTACTGTTATAATTTTACTGTTATTACACTGATATCCAAGCCTACTGTGATCTGCTCTGCACACCGCAGTCTGAAAAAACCTTCTGGAAACAGAAATTCGACACGTCACCTTCCTTCTTAGAACCTTTACATGTCTTCCCTTGTGTGTTGCCTATTGATTCGATTTCTTATCACAGCCCATGAGACCCTGTGTGATCTGGCCTTCTCCAAACTTCCTACCACACCTTGCCACATTTACTGTTCCACTCTTCGCACTTAAATGCTGTTGCTTATCTTACCGCTTGCTACTTCTTTTTAAAATGATGTATTGTGTTATTTTTCTTGGGAACAAGTTTCAATGAAAAGTGAAAAGTAAGACTTTCTGTCTCCCCTCCCTTCCAGGTATTCTCTCTGACTCCTCAGAAGCTCATTCAGTTGGGGGGTTTGGGGCGCCAGTGTGGGTACTGGGGGCGAGCCAACCAGGAAAGCTTAATGGATTGTGTACCTTGTGCTGCATTTGGCTACAGAGAGGCACGTGGTTGGCAGAGGCTTGTGACAGTAATACCCAGCTGTTTCTCTTTAAGGAGGATGGCCTTAACCAGCTAAGCATAATGGCACAATTTCTGTTTGGGTCTGGTCTCAGGTCCTCACATGCTTATCAACCAAACTCTCTGGATCTCTTCCCAAGTCCTTCCTGAAATGGGGACCTAAGACAGCTTCATGCTGAGGTACTGATTACCTGTAATAGGGCTCTTTTCACAGAAAATCCATACCCTTTGCTCCTGCTGTTTTATTGTTTGTTTCCAACACTGAACTGATGAGGAGATTTTGCTTGCATCCAAGATGTGAACTGGGGATAGGCAGGTAGAAGGTTACTAAGTAGCAAGGCTTGATCTTGAGTGCAGAATCCAATTGCCATTTGGTAGTCCGTGTACAAGGCCAGTGGCCTCATTATTTTTCTTTGAGGGTTTAGTGTGTGGTTTTCTGTCTCCCTGTCTTTTTGTATGTCAAGAGGAAGCATTTTAAGACTCTTTGAGTTAGGAAGGCTATGTTCCTGAATGAGGTCCAAGATCAAAACAGACTCCCCCATTGGGGAGATACCTTCACAAGATTAAATTTCCAGTGCAGCAGCAGAAACCATCTTCCTGGTTGCCCCGGGTCACCATTTTATTGTTTAACCAGTTCATGCCGACGGTCTCGGGGGTTGCAGCTCTGTCTTACAGCATATTATTTCCATCAGAGTACATTCCAGTCTACTTTTTAGGAGGAGGTGTGTCAGATGATGCCAAGTGAGAATTTACTAATTACGTTTCTCCCTGAATCTGTCATGATTTTAAGGATTGGTTTTTTCCCCCCTCGAGCTAGCAAATTTGGAATCTCCCATTTTCTGCCTTTCCAAACACTATAGAATCTTCGCAGTCTAGTTCCTTTTTTTACAGCTAGACAGGGTCTCTCTGCTATTTTGAAATTTTGCAGCCTTTGCAGTTTGCTCATTTTTATGTTACATTGCTCTGAAAGTAGTTAATGTCACTTAATCACAACCGTATAATTTTCTAGCTTCTTGTGTGGTTGTTTGGTTGTTTCGGGGGTGTCAATAGTTTCTTTTCATTTAATAATGTCACAGATTAACAATGACTTCCTTGGATGCAGGAAATAACCCGTTTCTTTTATTGAATCCTCAAGTTATATCCAAAAACCTGGGCAAGGAGTTGGTGTTTTATAAAAGTTTGTTGCTTGTTCTCACTTCAAGTGGAAAAACACCCATCAAATCAGAGTCCAAAAACATGCAAAGTAATGCAAGCTGGAAGGAGGCAGAGTAAGCAGTCATGTCTACAAAAATGTGCAGAGGGGTTAAGAATATGGGTTTTACAGACCCAAGTGCAAATCCTGCTTTTGCTACTGGATAATTCTGTGATGTGGGTAAGTTAATAACATTTCTAAGTCATTGTCTCTCATCTGTAAAATGCAGAGAAGAGTATCTATCTTATTATAGATTGTAGTGAAAACCAAATGAGAGGTGCATAGAAGTCTAGGCACAATACCCAGTTCATAGTAAATACTCAACAAAGGATAGAAGGAAAGATAGAAAGATAGATAGATAGATGATAGATGATAGATAGATAGATAGATAGATAGATAGACTGTTAATTAATAGTAGCAGTGTCAGTGCCAGTACCATTGGGAGTGTTAATGTCAGTCCTGAAAGAACATTGCCTTTGGCATCAAGGTCTGATTATGACAGTTACTAGTTTTGTGGTCCAGGTCAGGTAAGGTCCTCTGGGAAGTAGATGAGAAGACAGGCTGGGGAGAACGCTACAAAGGATAAAGATGGAGGGCACAGGAGAGGGTATGTGAAGCAGGTCTGACACTGGGAAGGCAGGAGCATCTGGTAGGAAAAGTTTCTGCAGCTCTCAGTGCAGTTCTGAGGAAACTCTGATCTGGCCACTGCAGAGCCTTAGAGCAGAAGCTGGAGGAAACTCATGTTGGGCAGGAGGTCCCAGGCTCTAGCAGCATTGCAGTCCTCAGTCACGGCCTGGGAGCAGCCTGGGCAGAGGGCGGCCTTGGCACCAATGCCAGCATCTCTCTGAAGATGCAAGGGCACTGTCATCGGTGCTATGTAGAGTGGCTTTTCTGCAACAGAGATCAGGGCAGTGCAGCTCCAAGCCTCCCGCTTGGTCTCAGACTCGTTAGTCCATCTGTTAGAGTCAGCTTGTCATCTGTGACATTAAGAACACAATAAATACTCCTGGAGATAGTGCAAGATTTCACTGAGATAATTTACATGGAAGATCTGGACCATAGTCAAATGTTCTGAAAAGGTCCATTCTTTTCCTTTTGCCTTAGTTTTATCTTCTGTCTTTAACTTCCCACCCCTTAAAGATAGACTCCCAGGGGCGCCTGGGTGGCTCAGTTGGTTAAGCGTCTGCCTTCTGCTCAGGTCACGATCCTGGAGTCCAGGGATCAAGCCCCACATCAGGCACCCTACTCGGCAGGAGGCCTGCTTCTCCCTCTCTCACTCTCCCTGCTGTGTTCCCTCTCTAGCTGTGTTTCTCCCTGTCAAATAAATAAAAAAAATCTAAAAAAAAAAAAGATTCCCAATCTTTTCTGATCCCTTCTAAGCATCAAGGCTGCAGCTAGTAGCTCCACATTTTAAAATCCTGCCTTTGTCTCAGTCATCCAATCTTTGGCCAAATATCCTAGAATTAAATTATCCAGATAATGACTCTGGCCATTTTGTTCATTTATCTAGATAAAAACAGTCTCCAAGGAAGAGGGGGGAAAGGAACAGAGAAATGAAAAGCAATTCTTATTTAGCATTAGGTTTCTTTTTCCTTGAGGGAATAAAGCTTGCTTTTGTTTGAGATTAAATACTTTATGGGAACACTATGTCTTGAATGCTTCATCCTATTCAAGTCATTGGGGCATTTGAGAACTAGAATTATTTAGATCAGAGAAGATGAACTGAGTGGGAAGATTGCTATCTTGAGAGTACTGGAGTTCTCAGAAAGAAACCCTTCTGAATCCTAGCCCACCAATACACTACACAAAGGGGCAGAGATTGAAATAATTACATATTGCATAGAGAAATTGAAAAACATAAAACGCCAATAATGGAGTCCTACAGAGGAGATTTTTACAAGCTGCAGCAAGCAGAGATACAAACACACGTAATTTCTAAATGACTCTATCCCCAATCTTTTTCGTAAATTGCACTTGGTAAAAACACATTTTGCTTTTGCTTTTGCTTGATTCTAACAAATCACCAAGGTGTTGTGCAGGCTCAAAACCTTTTCATGGAGAAATTCACTCTCCCAGCCTCAAACACCACCAGTTTCAATTGGTTATTTTCCAAAGATGTCACAATGTTGTATGGTTGTCTTTGGGTGCCTTGGTATACAAACGAAATAAACAGTGTAATAGTACTCTCTTCAGAAAGTTTCTCCATAAAGCATCTTTGTTGCATGTCTGGCTTAGTGAGACCAACCTTGTCTGTACCTGTTCATTCGGGATTTTTATTTGAACCAAGGGGTGTTGAGATCCGTTCTGTGGCATGGAAGAGAGAGCACCTAGCCTTCCGTGATGGTATGTTGAGGCACCAAACGGTCAGATTTCCTGTTAAAGACCTTCACAGGAGACTCACTGATCACCAACAAAGTCAGAGTATTTCGGCATAGGTTTCTTCTCTAAATAGTGATATATTTCAAGGTCCTAAAAAATGCAATAAATAATCTAATAAGCATCCATCATCTACAATTTAGCCTTACCAAATGTTAACATTTTGCTATAACTGCATCAAATCTTTTTAAAATTGATACTGAAAATTAGATCTAGGCACATAGGCCCTGGAACACCCTCCTTCTCATTCGCTTAGCCCTTCAAAGTCAACAGAGTCCTGATTTTGATGTGTATCATTCTCACATATGTTTTCTATACTTCTGCTATATATGAAATACATCCAGAAACAATTCATGGCATCTCTCAGGCTTTAAAATGCATATCAATATTATCTTTTATATATCCAACTGAAATTGATGTTTGCATGGGGTGTGAGAGAGATACATTTGTATTTTTTCTTTCCAAACGAATAGCTAACATTCCCATCTTTCTCTATGTATGTATTATAATTCATCATACCTCCTTTTATCAATTTATTGAGGTTTTTTGTTTTTATTTCTTCTTGGGTCAGTTGCAGTAAGTAATACTCATGTAGGAAATCATCCATTTCTTCTAAGTCTTCATATTCTTTGACATAAAGTTGTCCATAGAATTCCTTTAATATTTTTCACATCTCTCTTCCTTTTATAGTTCAGGCCACTTCTTAACTCTTAAAGTCTGTTATAAACATTGCTTGTGTACTTCTTTTGTTTCATAACCAGTTTCTCTGGAGGTTTTTCTCTTAAATTCATGTTTTAAAATTGAATAACAGTTTTAATTTTAACAATCCTCCATAACATAGCTTTATTTTCTATGCATTTAACTTTTGTTCTTACACGGTTCATTTCTTCCTTTTGGGTTTACACTTTTTAAAATTTTCTAATTTGTTGAGTTTAAGTTTAGCATTCTAATATTCGGCCTCCTTTTGTAATGTAGCAATGTAAAGTTATGAATTTTTCTGCAATTACTGGATTAGCCAATTTTCACTAGTGTTGACATTATCACTCACAAAGTTTATATTCTTGGACTGGGTGGTAGAAGATGGGGGACAGAAATAAATGAATTAATACATAAAATATATTTTGTAAGTGATCAGTACAGTGTTGTGGAGAAAAATGAGTAAGAAGTGGGAATAAGGAATGTTGAGGGTAGAAAGAGGCCTTTGTGATTTTAAATGGAATTATCAAGCCAGGCCTCATGCACAAGGTCGTATGGATGCAAAGATCTGAGGGAGGGAAAGGAGGGACCCAGGCAGATATCTGTGGGAGGAACATCCAACCAGAGGAGATGGCAAGGCCAAGGGTTCTGCGGGGAAAACTTGACCAAAGCCTTTGAGGAAGAGCAAGGAGGGAGGTCCGACTGGAGCAGAGTAGACAGAGCAGAGGGTCGGAGGGGCACATCCTCAGACAGTGAACAAGCCCTGTCCGACTGGGCCTGCAGGCTTTGTATGGACTTTCACCATTAATGGGATTAGAAGCCAGGGGAAGGTTTTAAGCAGAGGATTGACATGGTCTGATCAACTTTTACTTTTCCAGTTTCCGATGTTGAAAGCAGACCAGGCACAGGCAGCAGCAGGTCAGGCAGGAAGCTACTGAAATAATCCTGGTGACGGACGAGACTGAGTCGGACTGTGGTGGTAGAGGTGAGTGTAGTTAGGAGGAAACACCAAACAATTGTAGCTATCAGTTTCCAGTTATAACTTCTGCTTGCCATTTCTATTTGTTATTGTTTTGCATTTCATCTGCCATGACTCTTATTAAATTTCTTCAGTGTTTCTCTCTATATATGATATTCTTAATCATTTCTTTGGGTCTATTTTCCAGTTCACTAATCTTTCTTCAGCTTCTTCTAGGCTACTATTTATTTACATGTTGATTTTAATATCAATAACTATATTTTCCCTTATAGATTCTTTCTCAGATACATTTTCAATGATGTCTTATTCTTCTCCATATCTGTGGTTTCTTGTTTTTTCAATGTTTTTAATCATCTTAAATATACTTATTTCATAATTTCTATTACCTGAAGTTCTTGAAGTTCTACTTCTGTTGTTAATGGTCTACTACCTCTCCCTAAAGATTATTCTTTTACGAATTATGTAATTTTTCCTTGTGAGCTAATCTTTGGTGGGGTTTCAGCTTGGAAAATACTTTGTAAGCTTGTTCAGTTGTATGTTCTGCCAGATGGTTTTGTGCTTGCTTCTCCCCAGAGCTACCAAAAGTAATAGCTGTCTGGAATCACTTTTCTGTTAATTTCTCAGCATATAATTTTCCAGATCTCTCCTGCAGTATTTATTCAACTTCTAAACTCAAGCATAGCAGGTACTTGGTAAGAAATTACCAGAAATGATGATTTTGTTTTTATGTCCAGGCTGATGTACAGATTCACAAATATGCCTCTAACAGTAGATAGATTCCTTTTAGCCTTATATTTTATTTCCATAGTCCTTGGGAGGCTCGTACTTTGTGGATGGATATCAGGTACACAACCATCTCTCCCCAACGCTCCAGGATTAACGCCTTATTCATTGTCTGCTTAAGCACATCAAAGTTAAGATCTTTGTTAGAAATAGGGTCAGCTCATGAGCTTACTGGCAAAGTCTGCAGAGTTTTAGGGTTCTTATAGATTTACCTTTTTTGTCAACTCAGCTGTACATTTACATGATATTGGTTGTGTCTTATAGAGTTGTCCAATGTGACACATTGGCAAAAATGAAGTCTGGTCCTTCCTAATCTGTTAATAGTTTATATTTCTGGGTTCACATTCCATGTATCACCCACCGTAGCTACCTAAGTGGGCCAAATTGACAAATGATTACTTGGCTTCTTCTGTTTTTTTGTTTTTTTTTTTTTCTCCTGGATTTCTTGCCTTGTTAATCTCATATATCTATATATGACTTACACATTGAGGCCCTGCTTGAATGTCACTTCCTTTAGGAAGCCTTCCTTCATCTGCCAAAAGGGAAGTGATCTTCTCTCTCACAGTGTCTTAGCTGTGTCTCTTACCGCCTGTTGACTCCCACATCTATTGTGCCTATTACTATGCTCTTACTTTTTCCCACCCTGAGCATTGAACTGGAAACTTTTGATCCAGGACAAGATCTGTGGTTAATTCATTTTGTATATATCCCAGATGTAGCACTATAGTCTTTCAGAGTCTGAGAGCTTTTTAAACAAAACTGAATTTAAGCAGAGTTTCAAACAGAAGCTATAATGTAAACATATTATAGAATGGGATTAGTGTATACTGAGTGAATGCAGAGATTAGGTATCTGTAAATCCATTATAACCTTAAGACCTAATAAAAATAAAACTAGTCTAAATGGTTGAACCTGTCACACTTCAGGCACTTTGTTGGTGCTTTACTTATATGATCTCTAACTCTTGTGACAATTCTGAAAAACAGATGAGGTTAAGGTCATTCCTCAAGATCACAGAGGTAATAAGAGGCAGAGTTGAGGTTTGGATCTAGATATATCTGGCTAAGATAACAAAAGGAAAATGCATATAAATACTACTATATGCTTTACTGAAGACAAAGGATTGTTTATTCCATGTAGAAGACCAGAAATCATGGGTTGATATAGGTAGGATTAGGATGACGCCACTGATTGTGAAAGCCCACCTCTGGGATCACCTCCTCCAGGAAGCACTGCCTCCCCATACTTGCTTAGTTTTCTCCTCCAGACCTGCCACAGTCCTCTCTGTATTTACCTTAATTGTTATGCTTTAATTTGTTGGTTTTGGGATTGTTTATGGGATTGTCTATTTATGGGCTTGTCTCCCCCATTAGAAAATGACTGACTTGAAAACAGGAACTTTGTTTATTTTTTTTTACTCTGTTTTTCCAATTTATTCCAATAAGATATAAATAGTGTTTTTACCAAATTTTTTACATGCCATATCCTAGTCTTGGAGATTCACAATACAAATTAGTAGATAAAGGTTTTAAGAAGCTCTGCAGAAGAGACTCATTTAGCCTTAACTAAAGAAGCATTTCCCAGCCTCACTTGACCTCAGGGTCTTTTTTCTCAGAACACTCATTAACTTATCCTACATCTAATGCTCCAGAAAATAAATCTTGAGAAATAGTGTTCTCCATGACTTTCTTGAATGTTCTCCTCATTTTGGGGATGACAGATGGATAAGGACAGACAGTAGAACCCACTAATTTTATTATATAAGAGGAATTCCCCTCACACCAACTGCTAAAAGAAAGTATGCTGTGTAAACACGGAGATTTGTTAAAGAAAACTCAACAGTTATCAAGAGAATGGACTTGGAATTTCTACCTTGGAGGTAATCACATTCATTTCAGGGATGTGGGAGGAAGCCTCTCCTTGAACCCAAATTTGCTCTTTGCTTTGATTTCTCCTTTAGAACGTGATTCTGTTCCTTCAGAAGCATGGACTTCTTTCTCCATTCTTTCTGTTGGAGCACATAAATCCAAGTGGCAGCTCTAATATTGAGAAATACAAAATACAGGGAGAAAGAGTTCAATAGTTTTCTCAGTGCTAATGACAGCCAAGGGCTGAGCCCTGTGTGTTGTAAATGACAGGGCTGTCCAGCGGGGGGTGGAAGTGGGGGGTGGGTGGGTGTTGGGTAGGGTTGGGAAATCCTGTGTACGCAGTTTTTATCCCTTTCTAAATTTTCTGGTTTTAAGGAGTGGAATCTTTTGGTAGGAGGAGAGGTTGCAATCAACCTCACCTGTTTTTTTAGATTTCTCAGCTCCTCGGGGACAAAGGAAAGGGAAGATGACCTGGGAGAAGCAGAGGGGCAGTGATGCCAAGTCCTCAGCAGCTCTGCTTTCCAAAAGATGTACTATGCAGAGGTGCCTCACTTTTTATAACCACTTTGGTGTCTCTCGCCCCATGAAATGATTCCTGAAAAGTCTCTTTTTCTGTGGCCATAAATGCCTCTACTATGATCCTCAGGAAAACACTCGTAAAACACACTCATGTGAGGAATTCAACCTTATTTGTCTCCTGGGTCCCTGGTATACTACCTACACAGGCACAGACCTATTTTTAATACCAAGACATTTGGGTATAGTGCCCCCCAAGATTCTTGGTGCTCACTGCAATTATAAAACACTTGCTAAGGCAGAGGAACAAAGATATTTTTATTCCTGAAAGTTGTTGTTTCTGTTTTGCTGACTCTGCTTGGTAAGTGGGTAGACTCCTAAATCAAAAATGAAAGTTAATTCTAAAATATTGCTAGTGATGTTTTCATAAGAAAACGTGACTATTGCTAAGGACCTGTCATGGATCAGCATTATGTGGTTTTATTCTGCTAAATTCTCATGATGTTCCATAAGGTAGTTATTATTCCCTTTTTACATATTAGGAAGATAGATCTCAGAGATCAGGAGGTCACAGAGTTGCAGAATAATGGAGACAACCCTTGAAACCAGGTCTGCAATATCTCCAACAGTGTAATAGGAAGTATGAGAGAGGTGCGGTGGTAACACCTCCATGAAGATGTGAAGGATAGGAGCTCACAGTCTGTGTGGGAAGGCAGCACCAAAAGACAAGGGAACAGGGAGGCATGAAATGCTGGGTCCATTAATGTAATTCATCTACTATCTTGGATGTATAAGCAAGGGTTGGGGAGCATAGAAACAGACTAGGGGAGGAGGCAGGGTCCAGACAACACAGGGCCTTCAGGGCATGCTGACATGGTCTTGTTTCATTTAAAGGCCAAGAAGAAAGCCCTGACAGCTGGTAGCAGTGGAAGTGGAGACCAATGAGCAGAGTTGAGATATGTGTCTGCTGAATGGACAGAAGGATTTGCTAATATTTCAGATGCGGGGACTCAAAGATAGTGGCTGGGTCTCTGAGTTTATGGTGAGAGAGAAAAGTATGGGGGACAACAGGGCCTTCAGGGGCAGGAATCAAGAGTACTATTTGGAGCATTGACTTAGCCAGTATCCACAAAGAAAGCAGAAACTACTAACTTTTTGCCCAAAGAGGAATTTATTGCTGGAAAATTGTTGCAAAAAGGTCATGGTTACATTATAACCTTTGCTTATAATGAGGTTCTTTTGCTTTTTATGGACTCTTCCCTCCATTCATTTTTTTTTCTTTCTGATTAAAAGATAAGAACTAAAACATTTCTAAGGCCCCTGATACTGTTGTGGGCTCAAGGTACTGTGCCTGCCATGACTAAGAGGTAAGGTGGTTGTGCTAACGGTACTGAAGGGACTGGAGAGCAGATGGGAATGGGATAGTGCATGGAGATGGGAAGCCGCTGCCCCCAGTGGGAGGGAACGCACCAGCCGCACTTTCCCACTGACTGTGAGGGAACCACCAGTTCCTGCTGTCTTGTAAGGGCCCTCATTGCTCCCCCAAATGCAGCAACCTCTACTACTGATGGGTAAACCATCCTTACAGAAACTGCTGGGATCATAGCAGCTGCCACTGAGCAGAAGACATCAAGGTGACTGAGGGGCTGCCAAGAGTGCAAGTGTTTTTAATTGCCTTCCCTTCCCCATCGCCATGTAGGTTTCAGAGTCTGCGAGATGTTATTTGCAGCCCTTCAGTTCTTGTAGGACCTGAAGAACATAAGAGAGCAAATGCAGGGTTGGTAATCAACCAATAAATATCTGGCACGTGCATGTGAAGTGTGAGATATCTGTGGAACATGCTACCGGAAATGTCAAGTGAGATCTCTTGGAAAGGAGTGTAGAGAAAGAAGAGTTGGCCAACGGAGTCTAAGAATAAGATCACCATTTCCATCAGGCAAAGGATGAGACAGGGACAAATGGAAAGGTAGAAGAGGTAGGAGATCAGCTGTGTGAGAGACTGCTAACAGGGCGGGGCAGGCAAACCCATGAAGGTGCCACGGATTTCACAT
Organism: Spilogale gracilis; assembly: GCA_004023965.1. Classification (NCBI taxonomy): domain Eukaryota; kingdom Metazoa; phylum Chordata; class Mammalia; order Carnivora; family Mephitidae; genus Spilogale; species Spilogale gracilis. The sequence continues at coordinate 94,231 of PITA01004649.1, read as the reverse complement.
CATGAGCATCCTGGGTAACCTTGGCGAAGGTGTTTCCCTGAGATGCTGTGCAAGGATACCAAAAGGGCTTTCAAAGTGTTTCCTAATTATTTTATGAAAACCCCCGCAATGTGTGGATTACTGCCCCACTCATCTCCTGAGCACTGGGATAAAATTCCAAACTCAGGTTTCTGACAAGGCCAGTTAATTCTCTACTATTTCAAAAATTCATAAAATAACCACCCTCCTTCCTTTACAAACAATGACATGGCAAAACAGAATGTCCTGATCCTCTTTTGCAGAAATTCTGGCCACGTGCAACTTGGTCCACACGGAATCTCAAATTAAAAAACATACTTGGATTCAAAATTCCACAGCCTCTAGGAGCTCTCCTCCAGAGGCGCTGTGAGTGTGTGCAGATGAAAACCAGAAGTAGGTATGGTCTTCTCATTACCACCTCCCCCAACACTTATTTTATCATCCTTCCCTTAAAGACCAAGGAAGATTTTTTTGTCCTGATCCCTTTATTTTCAGGCAACTGCAGGGAACTTTAGATCACATCTGTCAGCTACAAATTCCAAGGAAGCTGCCTATATGCTAGTCGGGCTTCAGAAGATGAAAGGTCAAGTAATAACTGGTGAGGGAGAGGAGCTGCAAAAGAGGAAAATGAAAATCTAGTGAAAAGCAGGGAGTTACTGTAGAAGGCTATGGAACTGAGAAGGGCCCAGGAGAACATTCTGGCTAATTCCAAAATATCCATGAAATCACTGCCCGGAATGAGTGGCACCAGCAGAAATATGGAGAGAAAAGGGAGGATTCCAAGAAATAATGACGTTCAAGCATTTCTGAGCCCTTCAGTTATCTGGGGCGGGCGGTGAGGGGGAACCAGGTACATTCGTCTGGCCGGTTCCTAAATGTGTCCGTCTGTGGCCTGGGTTTTGCAATGGTCTCCTAATTCATCTCCCTGCCTGGGGCACGCCCTCCACGGGACTCTCTGTTTGTTCTGAAACAAACTCAGGGCCCTTTCATGTGGGAATCATCAGGCCCTGTGGGAGGGAGGAGAAGAGAAGGATGGGGCCGATGGAGGCTTGACCACACGAATGGTAAACTGTGATAGGGTTCTGTCATCAGGGTGCTGGTATTTCTACCCTGGGTCCTCCACCCCTCACTAGCTGTGAGCCTTTGAAGTCACTAGCCTTTCTGCACAGCCATTTTTCTCATCTGAAAACAATGAGGAAAAGAGTGCCAACCTCTGAAGGTCAGTGTGACTTTTAGAAGAGCTACTATGTGTAAAGTGTTTAGACTGGTAGCTGATACATGGACTAAGCACCAGCACCAGTGAGCAAACAGTGAAAGGTAACATTACCTTGAAGCTCAGGACAAATCCTGTGTGTCCAGCCTCTCCGTAGAGAGTCCACACGGGGAATTTTACCAAAGTCCCACTTTGATCAATATGTGTATTTCATGTATACGCAAACACACACACACACACACACACACACACACACACACACACACACACACACACATACCCGCACACAACATGTCCTTGGACAGAGTCTATTTAGAAGGTTAATGACAATAAGACATTCTTAAAGGGATTTTGTTGTAGTTATATGAAAACAGCCCAGGGCCTTACCTCCCTTCTCCATCTCCCCTGATTACTCTGGTTGGAGATGGGACATCTTTTGTCCTCTCCACTGAGGACTTCTCTGCTTGAAGAAGCTGAGGCACGCCCAGCAGGAATTCTGAGCAGAGGCTGAGCTGGAACATGCAGTTTTGTCTCCTAAAGAGGCAGGAAAATGCATCGCATGATCCAGTAAGGATAGAGACGACTGGCTTTGGGACCCGCAGCTGCTGAATGGCAAAGCTCGCACTAGGACTAGGGTTGTCTGCCTGTGAGGTGAGGTGGCATTCTGATGACAGCCTAAGCTTGATCTCTTCAGGGTTCCCTTCTCCTCTCACTCCTCCCACCTTCATGACTGGATCCTTCATTTCATCTCTCATTTTGTGGTTGATCTTTTCTCTTCTAGACTGTGGCAAGATGAGAATTTTGTGGCTGAGATGGCAGGTTTGGTTTCTCTGAGGGGCCTCACTCCTTGGCTTGTGGATGGCCTCCTTCTTGCTGGGTCCCCTTCTATGGCCTTCCCTCTGTACCTGGACTGCTGTCCATCTCTGTGCCCCCAATTTTCCCTTCCTATAAGGACACAGGTCTACTCTGTTGGCCTCTTTTTTTAACTTAATCACCTCTTTAAAGATGCTATTTCCAAATATAGTCACATTGTGAGGTACTAGAGGTTGGGGCTTCAACATATGAGTTTGGGGGGATACCACTCATCCCATAATACTTACTCATGGGTCTGTTTGCCTGCCAGACATTGTACCATTTTTCAAATCTTGGAATCCTATGGATACCTCAATGCTCAGATCAGTTTTCATGCATTACGAGCCTGACAACACAGTAACTGCTGAAAATGCATTTTCAAAGAGATATGTCATGGCCAACCCAGCATAATGTTGAGACTGTGAACTACCTCATGCTAGTATTTTGGAGTCAAATAGATGTCAAGTAGCATTGTTTCCTTTGAAAATTTAAGATAATCTCAGATTCCCGATGACTGCTCTGGCACTCACTCAGTTTGAGAACTCTTACATATCTATCACATTTGGTCTTCCTAATAATTCAGAGCTCTGTATAATCCATTGTACTATTTGTGAAAAGAGGAAAGGGGTGCTATGACTAGATATGTAATTTCACTAGGGTAACACAGTTAATAAATAGGAAACCTAGGTCCCTCTGCCTCCAAATCTCAGTTTTCTCTCTATTGCTGGGGCCGGTTTAGTTGATTAGCATACAAAATCTAGTCCCACCTCCTTTCAACCACCATACCTTCCTATGTTGCTGAAAGCTAAATGAAAAACCACTCTTTCCAGGTTCCCCTGTGGCAAAGGCTCAGGATGCAAAGAAGCACCTGCAAATCAAATGTACTCACAAGAGATTTTAAGAGGGGAGTAAGACAGAGGTCATCACCAGGGCTGAGACGTGGGCATTTTCTCCTCTGGTGTCATCCCAGCAACTTGTCTCTAGGCTTGACAAAATCAAGATCATTAAAGCACTGAGCAGACTCAGAGTCCTTTTTCCCAATTACCACATTTCTGGAGATCAAGGTGGTGACAGCAACAGGAGCTTCCTTGGATTGCAGCCACTGAAGCATGTTCTTAAATTCAGTTTTTTCAGTAGCTAGCTTCAAATTCCTCACTTTCTGATTGCACAGAAATAGCAGCTCTGGGGTGTGGGGGAAGAGGTGTGATTCTTGTGGTGCTCTGGGGCATTCCTAGATATACAGCTACTGTCTACACTTCCACCCCTTTAATACTTTAGAAAGTCCTGAATTCCCTGTTAAAAGGTCTTTAAAAATCCTTGAGTGATATATGTTTCCTACACATATGTCTGAGTGATAACATTATATTGCACATACGTTAATAACTTATGAGAGAAAAGTCACTACATTTGTATTAAAAAAATAGAAAGTATAAGAGAACATTCCAGCCATCATGTGTATTTAGAAGGTTCAGATAGGAGGAAATTTAGAACATCTCAAAAAGATAGGAAATTAAATTCTATGTAAAGTCCAGTGGCTATAAAAGAACATTGCTAGGAAATTAATGGGCCACTTCCAATCTATGCTTTTAGGGTTCATGAAACAGTTTAAATAGATGGTTTCAAGAATAAACTTTGCCATATTCACACCATGAGCTTTTTCTCTGTGTGTGGGGTGGGGGTTAGATACACAGATGCAGACATCACACACACTCATAGACATACATATACCTAAATGCTGGACTCTGTCTTTGAAACTTACATTACCAAGAAATAGAGGCTCTATTTCAACACAAATAAAACAGATTAATAAATCAAATTTGGCTGAGTATCAAAAGAATGCATTCCTCCCAATAATCCTGTAGTTAGAAAATTCCCCGAGGTTCTATATGGTTTTGGATTTGAGAAGTTATCTTTCCTAAGCAACTATTCCCAACAAAATAAGTTGGATTGTGTCTTGGTAATTGCTCCCACCAAAGAATGGGGCAAACTCTGTTTAATATCCAATCTAAATGTCATTCAGACCTAAGTTTGCCTTGTAAATCAGAGAAGGGCAGCAGAGACATGTCTGCCCTGGGTCAGTGATATCAGTCTGAGCCTTGGCAGAAAAATGGAAAGCATACTCAAGGGGCAATTGAAGAGGGGTTAATGAAAGGCCTATTTACAGTTAAGGTCAGGGTTAAGGGAACCAATGTGGGTTGGAGTTCCCTTAACTGGAGTAGCAATTAGCTGTAGGTTCTGCTAGTATACCCTCTCTCCCTGCCTATCCAGAGCTAAAAGCCATCACCTCCTCTAGGTTCTGAAAGGACGGGGGAGAGGGCAATTGCTGAGCTACAGAGAGAGTTTTAGTCACAGGAGAGGATACGCCCAGCAGGTGCTACCGCCACAGGAAGAGGAAAGTGGCTACTGATAAACCAGCAGGGCAATGGAACTGGCAAAGATAAATATAAACAAATGTCCCCAAAGCCCGTCCCACCTGGGGAGAGCTTCAGGTTTTGCAGTAAACAAACAAACAACAACAACAACAAAAAACTAACAAAACAGGATTCAAGATGACATACTCATCAAATGTTCTTGGTCATATTACTTAAAGTCCAAAATTGTCTTTATAGCTTAAAATAGGAATATTAATTCCAAGGGTGTCATAAGGATCAAAGGAAAGAATATAGCTGAAAGTGATGTAAAAACTATAAAACACAATAAAAGCCTACTTATTTTTATCACCATTATCATCATGATCATCTTCAGAGACCCTCAGTGATTTCAGAAGACTATGGGAACAAGCCATCTTAGCACAAAGATATGATTTTCCTTCATTCCAACATATTTCATAGTTTGGTCTCTGTTGGCTACCCATATTTAAATTATCAGGGACACATGGAACTAAGTAAGTGAGGACATTTTCAGAGAATAAATAGAACACATTACCCTTGAAAGAACATAAGGAAACATAAGTGACAAGCCATTTTAGTCTTTGCTTTCACAAACTTGGAAAGATGTGTATTCAGTGGGTCCTTCCATCTAAGGTATCAGCCAGCCAGCCTCCACTCTCAGCTTAGGCACCCATGGCAGACATTGCAAAGCCCAGAGGTAACATTAGAGCACAGAGAAATGGTTAGAACCTTCTTCAGCACAGCATGCCAAGCCACCACTAGTAAGAAGATGGTTGGAGGTAGCACACAAGTGTATCACATTCACTGTTACGTCACTGAACATTTAACCGGTCAGCCATGTGTTGAAATTGAGTGAACACCCAGGTATTAGTTTGGACCTCACAATTTATAAGGGATTTCAGTAAATAAAAGAAAGCTCAGAAGAGAGCAGTTGATCTAGTGGAAGGACTCAGGAACGTTTTCCTGGAAATGAGAAGACTTAGAGGGACCAAGAGGAAACTTTTCATTAATCTGCAAGACTTGTACTAAAAAGGGGCAGCTAGGTTCCCTGGGGCTCAGAGGAAAAAAACTAGAGCCAATGGGGAGAAGCAACTGAGAGGGGCATCTCTCAACGGTTTGGCCCTCAGAGGTAACCAATAATGGTGTCATCTTTAAGTTCAGGTGAACCTGGCTGAACCTGTATCAGGTTGTTTTCAAAGAAAATAATTCCTGATTGAGGAGACTGGGTAAGTTTGAGGACTACTAATATCCATTCCAGGTGTAGATTTCCGTAGTTCTAGGCCATTCTGGGAGGGCAGCTTAAAGGAAGGCCATACTCATTCGCTTGGGAAATTTCAGATGGTATAGCACTGGCAAAGTCCCATACAATCCATTTGCCAGCTTTATTTTATAATGTGTCAGCCAGAACTCCCCTAGCCAATATTTTGTGCCCCAAAAAGGAAAGCTCACAATGTAGTAAATTATTGATGATGCTGCCAAAAAGGAATTTCACTCTCGGATCAAATTTGGATTAAATATAGTAAATCCACAGCATTAGTTTTTAATAACCAAAAAGTTCTGTCGATGTACTTGAAGAGAATAAAATTCCCCCTTTTAAAGGTCTGTTTGATGTAACACTTGAAAGCTGAGATGCAATCAATCATTAACGTTTAATATTCTCTACCTTCTAGAAATACAATACAGTCAAGGTGCTGAGGTGAGAAAACTGGCTAAAGTTCAAATCTCATATTAGATGAAACCACTTTTGAAGTATCATTTTCTTGCCCACATTTCAGTTTAGCTATTTCTTCACTATATCACCTTTATTCATCACTACTTAGTTAAATGAAAAGACTTCACCTGATCCTTGGGTCTTTAGGCACAAGTAGGAGGAAAGAGACATCATGTAATACATACAAGAAAAACAAAGCTTAGAGCTCCCAATTTCTGACCCAATAGCAAAACAGGATTTAGAGGTCTCCATATGGAAGGAGTCGGTATTTATGTAAATATGATCAAATAATTTCTACAAAGCTGCTACCTTTTTTGGGACACGCTTGAGGGCTTGAATTCTGTCTTATGTATCTGTTTTCTCACCTCAGCCCAGGGATCAGAACATAATGGAGATCAATAGATAACACAGTGAATTGAATAAAATACAAACTCTCAAGTCCTCCCTTCTCTGTGCTCCCAGAGTAGTCAACATATGGGAAGTGTCTTGTTCGTTTTTTTCTTTCTTATGTGTGTGTCTTCCATGATCACCTGTGAGGTCCTTGACCTCCCAAAGCATGACACCTTATGTCACTGATTCCCAGTGTTTAACTCAGTGCCTGCTGGGCACTCCTTTAATATCTGTTTCCTTGGTGAGGAATATACACCTGTATACTCAAATAGGCTTTATTGAAGAACAGCATGGGATGATACAGAACAATGGCCTTCAGAGTGACTGAAGTCCTACATTGGCCATTTACTAACCCTAAAAACTACTATGGACATACACTTATCCTCATTTATAAAAGAGGGAGAACAGTCATTTAAATATATGATGCTTGTCATTTACAAAGTACTTTTCATACATAGGTTAATTCTATTTAGTGTTTAGCTTCCCAGTTATACCCAAATATATAACAGGAACAATTAAGAGTACTACACACTCTTACATTGAAAATATCATTTAATCCTTTCTGCCCTATCCTGATGGCCATATGCTTGCCAGCACACCTCTTCCTACAAATGTGGGAACTTCTGGGGGCCATTTTCATTTCAGAGCAGGCCTGATGCCAGACTTGACCTTCTCCCCCCACACTCATCCCTCTTTGTGGATCTCTTCTCTCATTAATTGTCAGTTTTATCTATCCTATCTGCCTGAATATCCTACCTCCATTTCCTTGCCATGGCCCATGGGCTCAGTGATGGAATTTCAGACTATTCAAATGGGCTATGATCTAGTTTTCCCTTAAGATACCGCTTTCATGATCTGTTTATGGACTCCACAGGTAGAAATTACGAGCAAAAGGTCCCTCTCTGAGCTTCTGGGACATTGAGATTTCTACAGAAGCACAGTGAGGTGGGCATCACTGCCCCATTCTTCCAATGAGGAAACTAAGGCTTGGGACAGTAAAGCATCTATTCAAAGACACACAGTTAGTGAGTGGCAGATCTGGAATTGGAACCCAGGTGCCCTAAGATCTAATCCTGTGCCATTTCCTAAATACATGCTTCTTGTTCATATAGTGTTACTTTGTTCTATGCACTTAGTACTTCAGTAGTAAAAACAACGCATCATCTTAGGTGTTGTGGTAAAAGTTCTTTTCTATACTACCCTCTCATTCCTAAGCCTGCCAGAACAAAGTGAACTCTCATTTCTTGGAAATAACATAGCAGAATTCATCTCCCTACACTATGGAGGCAGCGTGACATATATAAAGAGAAAAGGCTTAAGAAGCAGACCAGACAAATCACAGTATACTAGCTTGATGACCTTGAGCAAGTTATTAACTCCCTGGGGGAATTTTCTAATGTAGAAAATGAGAATAATATGTGTCAAATAATATGTCTTATTTCTCTGGGTGGTAAGGAATTAAAACCATATTTTTAAACACCTTGGAAAATCAACAAATTTAACTCACAATCTTTTCTGTTTCCTAAATGACTATCTCTTTCTGCTGCCAATGAAGAATATTTTTAAAGCAAAAACTGATTCTGCCTTAAAATCCTAAGTCTTTCAATTATGGAGTTCCAAAGAAGACTGAATTCTGCTTTGTTTGGGGATTAACACCTTCTTATAATTTGACATTTATTGGGAAGAGTTGAGATCAAATCAAGGACCAATCTAATTCCCTTTTGGGGATTCATTATTCAAGGAAGAGGAGAACTCACTAGCTGCCAAGGCCTGAGTAGAAGCATAATTTCAAAACCTGTACCACATAAGAGCGATGCAATGTAACCTCAGAGTCATTCAACCTCAGATGGAGAGAAATGACATAGAAATATGAGTTACATAAGTGAGGATCCCCAAGCCAGCTTGCAATATTTTCCAAGAATTTCTTTATAAAAGCCATGGAAAATATATTGAACAGCTATTTTGGCCTTAACGGTGCGTGTGGCAGAGCACCTCACAAAGTCTTCTGACAAGTTTTTACTGCTATGTTATTGTAAGATCTGTGTTTTATAAATTTTTTGTGGTCGGATTCAGAAGGACCCTCAGAATGATCCCAGGCAATATCCCGCTCAGCTCAAACATCTCATCCTCAGTCACTGTGGGCAGCTTGAGGAAGACAAGGAGGGGGGAAAGACAGTTCTGGAACTGTCTCTCTTGCAGGGTCCTACTAATATTGAATTAGTTTACAATATACTCTTTTTTTTTTTT
>PITA01004649.1:0-85310 GCA_004023965.1 Spilogale gracilis | reverse complement strand
ACAATATACTCTTTATATATCCAAATGTTAGCTTCTCCAAGAAAACCAGCACTGAATTCAGTTACAACATCACCTGTCTAGGTTGTGTTCCTTTGTAAGTTCTTTCTCCTCTGCCTATCTGTGAGTCTTTGACTGGATATCACCCTGCCCCTCTTCTCCTCTCATTATTCTTTACAAGCTATTCATATTCACTCTCTCAGCTTCCAGCTCTCTGCAGATAATTTTTAAATCTGCAGTTCAGGGGTGCCTGGGTGGCTCAGTTGGTTAAGCATCTGACTCTTCATTTTGGCTCAAGTCATGATCTCAGGGTTGTGAGATTGAATCCCACTATAGGCTACATAGTGGTGTGGAACCTGCTTAAGATTCTTTCTGTCTCTTGGGAAACGTGGGTAGTTCAGTTGGTTGAGCCTTTGGCTCAGGTCATGATCCTGGGGTCCTGGAATCAAGTCCCATGTCAGGGTCCCTATTCAGCCAGGAGGTTCTCCCTCTGCCTGCTGCTTCCCCTGCTTCTGCTTCATCTCTCTCTCTCAGTTAAATAATAAATAAATAATTAAACAAACAAACAAACAAATAAGTAAATAATCTTAAAAAAATATTCTCTCCCTCTCCGTCTGTCCCTCTCCCTCTCTCAAATAAATAAATGAATAGACAAATAGATAATGAATAAATAAAAGTAAATCTGCAGTTCAGAACCCTCTTGAGTGCCCAATGTCATAGATCAGATTTCTGAACATCTCCACCTGACACTGAACAGAAAAGTTCAAAAAATGAGTCCAAAACTGAACTCCTCAATTTACCACCAACTATTTTCTCCCTTTGACAATCAGCAAAATGAAAATATAAACAAAACACTAATGTTTACCGTTTTTTTTAAACACATCTCAGTTTAGAGTCAAAGCAGAGATTTAAAATGTAATTAAAGGGAATAATAATTCTCAAAAAATATCCATACTATAATCAAACCCAGAATAATTTGCAACATGGTTATTTTTCTTTTTTTTTACATAAACTTTTGGAAGTGTAACTTCTGTGCAAGTGGCCTCCTTTACCAGAATGTAATAGAATAACAAGGAACCTATTTACCCTCCTCCCTTAGATGATCTGAGATTCGGAAGAAAATACATGTGAAAAATTGTTCTTACACATTGGAAGATAGGCAGAGAAGGGAAACAAACCTGTGATTGTTCAGCTTACTGCCTAAAGTTGCAGTACAAGTGAGAAAGCTCAAAGAGGTAAGAAAATGGCACAGAAGGTAACTAAAATTTGAGGGACACAGCACCAGGGTGAAGGGAGGTTCACCCAGAGAGAGCTCCAGCAATGGGCTGAGAGGTCCTTTGAATTCTTGGTTGAGTACTTTGTATGCATCCACGAAAGGAAATTACCCAGTCAGGAAAGAACCATATAGAGGGCTGAAATAATGTGTGTGCCAACCAACCAGAAAGGAAAGACGTGGGATACCACGTCAAGTTCTCAGAAGGGAATTACCACAGCAGTGGGGCTGAGCTAGGTCTACACATAGAGCTACTCTGGCTTAAAAGCAAATACTGAATGGATTCAGTTGTTCCAAATAACTTCAAGCAAGAACAAAATCCAACACTACATCAAGAAATGTAACAAAACTCAACAACCAACGTTAAATCACAATGTCTGGCATCCAATATAGTATTAACAGGATAAAAGAAACCATAATCAGGAGGAAATTAATCAATAGAAACAGACCCTTACGTGACAGAGACAATGAAACCAGCAGACAAGAATATTAAACATATTCCATATATCCAAGAAGACAGCAAACACATAAGTAGGATGATTAGAAAAAAATACAAGGTATAACAATAAGACTCAAGTGGAATTTCTAGAAATACAATAATAATACCTAATTTTAAAACAATGGATTATATCTTAAAGAAGAAAAATTAATGTGAAGATCTAATAATTAAAGTTGCCACAAAGGAAGGGGGGGAAATTAGAGGGGAAGATGAACTATGAAAGACTGTGGACTCTGATAAACAAACCTAGGCTTTTAGAGGGGAGAGAGGTAGGGGGATGGGTTGGCCTGGTGATGGGTATTAAGGAGCGCATGGATTGCATGGAGCACTGGGTGTTATACATAAACAATGAATCTTGGAACACTGAATAAAAACTAATGACGTATTGTATGGTGATGGACATAACATAATAAAAATAATTTTTTAAAAAATTGCACAAAATGTGGTGCACCTGGGTGGCTCAGTCTATTGAGTAGCTGACTCTTGATTTGAGCTCAGGTCATAATCTCAGGGTCCTGGGATCAAGCTCCAGGTTGGGCTCTGCACTCAGTCTGCTTGAGATTCTCTCTCTCCCTCTCCCTTCACCCCTTCCCCTGCTAACAAATTCTCTCTCTCTCTCTCTCTCTCTCAAATAAATAAAGCTTTACAAAGTTGCCCAAAATGAACACAAAGAGAAAAAGAAATAAACAGACCATTAATAAAGAAAAAAGAAAAAAACCTTCAAAATGAAAGATATTGTTGGAAAAAATCAGATCAACAAAGCAGTGTGAAATTCATTCCAGCAGACTTTCACTATAAGATATGTTAGAAAGAAATTCTTAAGGCAGAAGGAAAATGTTAGCAGATGGAGATTCAGATCTAAATTTTAAAAAATGAGCCCCAGAAATCATAAATATATAAGACATTTTTTCTCATTGTTAATTTCTTATAAGCAATTCACTTTATAAAATTTTAAAAATAGCATTAAGTAGTGTTATTTAGAGCATAGGTAAACTGTATAACCATACTAGTAATAGGGTCCATGTTCCAAGGAATGAGGCTGATACAGAAGCAAAGGTTAAACAAAGCTTTATTTATTTCGCGCCAAGCATCAGGATTTTACTGGCCCTGGCCAGGGTCGCTCCTGAAGAGAGAGAGCGGCCACACCTATTCTTACAGGCTACCTTTTATAGGGGAAAACCACACCCTGAGCTGACCTGACTCACATAGCTTGCCTGAGTTAATTCTTTCATTCTGCTATGATGATGAATATATTTTAAATGTTAAACTGTTAAGTTCATAATCCCCACAGAGTGGTTTACCAGGGGATCTCCATTGGTCAGGGTCAGGGAGGTTAAGGGGATTAATTGGTTGGGCATTCCCACCTGGTCCTAAGTACTGGGGACTGGCTGCCCATTCTTAATTTGCTTCTCCATACCTCCCAGGAATGGAGGTCAAGGGGGTTAACTGCTTGGGCATCTCCCCCAACCTGGCTTACCTTTGTTTTCCAGGGGCCCTTTGTGCATTTCTCCCAGAGCTGTTTTTTTGAGTAAACAAGATGGCAGCCTGGGTTTCTAAATAGGTCCTTACAACTAGCCCAAAGTACAGGAAGGGGAAATTGAAGTATGCTGCTATAAGTTTTTTATAGAGCATGTAAAATGGCATAATAATAATTTGAAGGTGAACAATAGTAAGAGAAGAATTCATCAAGAAGAAATATCAGCTCCCCCCAAAAATGCATGCATGTAACAACAGAGCTTTGCAATATATGAAACAAAAACATAATTGAAACTAGGAATATAAGAATCCACTACTGCATTTGAGAGTTTCAAAACTGCTCTCAGCAAGTGATAGAACACATAGATAGAAAATCACCAAGGAATAAGAATTTTGAAAAAGAAAGAAAATCACCAAGCATATGAACATAATCTCTCAACCCACTTGACCTCAGGGAAATTTATTGGACACTCCACCCCAACAGCAGAACACAAGTTCTGCAACAAGATTGATCATATCCTGGGCTACATATCAAGTCTCAATAAATTTAATCAAACATATGTTTTCTGACCACGGGAATTTAAACCTGAGACAAATGTCAAGAAGAGATTAAACAATCTCCAAATATGTCAGAATTAAACAACCCACTTCTAAATAATCTAGGAATGAATGAAGAGATCCAAGGTGAAAGTAGAAACCATTTTGAACTGAATGAAAATGAAAACACATCAAAATTTGTGGAATACAGATAAAGCAGTTCTTAGAGGAAATTTATAGCACTAAGTGCTTACACTATAAAATAAGGGTCTCAAAATGATCTAAGCTTCTATTTTCAAGACTAGAAGAACAAATGATATTACATACCATTAAATGCATTCATTTTAAATGTACAATTCAGTAAATTATAATAAAGGTATATAATCCATGTATATACCACCACAATCACCCCAAAGTATCCCTGAAGTTAGATGATCACTACCAGCACCATCACTAATACCATCCCAAGGTGACAAATGATCTGCTCTTAGTCATTATGGAGGGACATTTCCCTATTGTAGAATTTCATGAAGTGAATTAATATGGTAGTTACCTCTTGCATTTCCGGCCTTGTTTTAAGCATGTTTTTGAGAGTCAACCTTGCTGTTGTGTTTCAGTGATTTGTTCCCTTTTATTCTGAGTGATTTCCCATTATGTGACTATATCACATGCGTTTATCACTTACTGATGGGCATTTTGGTTGTCAGACTGCAGATTTTGATTACTATGGCTAAAACGGCTATGAACATTTGGGAACAAGTGGGTCTGGGACTTCATCTGAAATTGCACATTTGCTTGGCTTCTTCTCCTTCACTATCCTAAAGATTCCTTTACTGGTATCTTCAGGGATACTCTATTAATTAATCATTTTCACCAGCATCCTGGCACAGAATCTACTTCTGAAAGAACCCCACCCAAGACATCATCTGAGGCAAATGCATTTCAATATGATATTTGTCAATATGATCCTCCCTGCCACTCCTCATTGCCTCTGATAACAGAGATCAAGTCTCCAGCACAGTCCAAGCAGGGAATTACAGTCTTTGTTTCAGGAAATAGTTTCTCGCTACTAACAGTCATAGGAAACAGGGAGCATGCATGGAGGTGGACCTTGAGGACCCTGAGAAAGCAGACTGTAACACTGCATAGGTGAGAATTTAAGATTCAACATTCTTGCAAAAATATATGGAACTAGTTTCAGTTCACTAGCTTGAACCTGACAAAGGACAATAATGAGATGGAGATGCAAGAATTGCTTAGCATACCATAAGGAAAATGGTCAGACAGTAAGGGAATTGAGAATATTAAAACGAATTTATAAGGTGAGAACAGAATTTCTACTGTGTTCCCAAGGACATTCACTTTACTGAGACAATATATGCTAACACAAAGGCTATTGGCATTATTGCAAAACTCAGTGGTGACTATCTAGTATAGGCCAGGGTGGGCAGGGGAATACTGCTGGAATAGGTAGAGGCCAGGAAACTATACTCAACCATCAGAGACAAAGTGACCATAATTACCAAAATGGGCGGCAAGCCTGGAGTGGCCAGTAGAATGCTCTAGCTTGCAAGGATCCATGGCAATAGATAATACATCTTGGAGTTTGTTTTTTTTTTAAGATTTTATTTATTTATTTGACACAGAGGGAGAGAGAGAGAGAGAGAGAGAGAGAGAGAGAGAGAAAGAGAGAGAGAGAGAGAGAGAGAGAGAGAGAGAGAGAGAGAGAGAGAGAGAGAGAGAGAGAGAGAGAGATCACAAGTAGGCAGGGAGGCAGGCAGAGAGAGGGGGAAGCAGGCTCCCCGCTGAGCAGAGAGCCTGATGTGGGCCTCAATCCCATGACCATGAGATCATGACCTGAACCAAAGGCAGAGGCTTTAACCCACTGAGCCACCCAGGCTCCCACATGAAGTTCTTAGGGGTAAAATAGATGAACAACAGACCAGAGTGATGCTCAACTTGTATAGTTAGGGGAAAAGAGGCTAGAAAGCAAAAACCTGATTTCATTTGCTGGTGTGGTAAATTTTGGTCCCTGACCACATTTCCAGACCTAAGGCTATTCATAGAACCAGCCTCTACTGACAGAAGAGAAAGTCTGGTCCCCTGTTGAAAGTCCCTACAATATCACAAGAATATATTACAAATATTCTGGTGATTTGTCCATAAACATTGCCATTTTTCTGGAAAGAGGGTATTGGGAAAAGGAGAATACCTAAAACATTCAGGGATATTGGGTCATAGGTCAGAGGTGACACACCTGGATAGCAGGCAGCCTAGATTTTCCCAAAAAGCAGAGCTTGAGACAGGGATTGCTTGTAGGTAATTTACTGGCAGAAAAAATATCAAAGAATCAGAGTAGGGTCAATGGGAATAATGAATCAGAAAAGGAGGGATAAACAAATCCAATGGTATGTTACCAAGCTGGTCCCTAATGGGGCAACTATGGCTTAATCCTGCTAGAGACCCTCTGAAGAATAATTTAGGATGAACCTCCAAACTCTCCACTGAATAATGAAAGAATATTTACCTGCCAGTTCTCCTCCCCCGTTTGTCAAGGTTCATCTTACTGGCTTAGTCCCTCATATTTCCTTGTTTGTTCTTTGCATCAGAATGGCAAGTATCCCAAAAGGCAGATCTGAGAATCCCCTGGGTAGAAAACAAGAGATACGTGGTGCTGCTTTACCGTTAGGGACTAGACCATGTTTCATTAACTCTCATTCAAAGCCTCAGAGACTATGGCAGCCTACCTTTCTGAAGGAGACTCCATGAAAGATTGGTTTTGCATTTCCTGTGTCTTGGGGATGAGGTGAGGACATTATCTGGCTCCATATTGCAGAATGGGAGACAGATATGAGGGCTGGCAGTAGAGGATCTTAGGTACAAGGGGTGGACCATATTAGGCATCTCTGATGTATTAATTCAGATCCCCTTGGCCTTCTTTATCTCTTATTCCAGCAAGCACTGTTCTGGGTAGTCTCAGATTGACTTATTGCCAGTGCAATCTGACAGAGCCTCATGTCAGATCTGTACCATGCACCTCTCTTTCCCTGAAACTTCCCTCTTTATCCTGAGGCATGAAATGTGCTGGGGCTAAGCACAGAATCCACACACACAAAACCCAGAAGTGAGACAAGGTTAACAATTCTCAGGGTGAAATTTGAGCAAATGGCAGAGAGAGAGGCGGATAAATTCTTCTTACTATCTTTCCGTATTGTGGGTAATATGGAAATGTACCACATATGATCCTCAATCAGTCCTCTGGGATTACACAACTAATAACCCCTAGGTGTGACCCGCTCAATAACCCATCTTTTGGTTGTCTTTCTCTGCTTTGCTCCCTAGTGTGAAAGAGATATTCTATGGGATTGTAGTCCTTGGACTTCCTATCAAATCGCTCATATATAAGCCACCATATATCAAGCTCTGAATGTTGGAGAAAGGCTAAGCAAGGGGGTGACAGCATTATCATTATTTCAAGATGATGATTAGCTATCTAGAAAACCAAAAAGACACAACAATGACAACAGAACTCCAGTAACAGGACTCAGTAGACTGTCTCACAGTAAAAATACCCAAAAGTAAACAGCTGTTCTATCAATGTATGATAACTTTTAAAAAATGAATAAGAAATAACCGAATGAGGACACAATGACTATATTCTGACCCATAAAAGATATGAATTATTGGGAAGACATGCCATGTTCCAAGATGGAAAGACTTAAATGGTATAAATATGTCAATTCTCTACAAACTACTCTGTACATTTAAGGAAATTCCAATTAAAATTCTAGTTCTTTAGCCTAACAACTTAAAAGATAACCAAAAGATAGTTGGGAGAATAAAAATCATGAAAATAGCCAGGGACATTTTTAAGAAGAGTAGTAAGAGATGCTTAACTCTAATTGATATGCAACTTTGCTATAATGCTATGATTTTAAAATTGTGCATAATAACTTTAGATAGTCCAGGAAACTGGCCTCAGTAGAGACAGATGTAATATATGTTAAAAGTGGCATAACATATCAGTGAGGATATGTTAGGATATTAGTGGATAGTTTTTAATAATAATAGCACAATTGGTTAGTCCCTTGAGGGGGGGAATACATCTTCCCCTCCTTCATAGAGAAATAAGTTCCAGATGGAATAACATCTTAGTTTGATGTGTGTTCCTCCATACATTTTTGGCATTTACTTATTTGTCTATTTTACATTAAGGATTCCTTGTCTATAATGATCTGCAGTGGGCTTTCTTCATTTTTTATTAGTTACCTCTGGTGTATGGAGAAGAGGCTGGGGTTGAGAGTGAATATAAAAGGAAAGTTGATGTAAGTTAATTGGTTCATTTAAGACACAGCCGAGGGCCTGCCTCCTGCCAGGAACTGTCCCTGGTGCTGAGGAAACAGCAGTGGACATCCACACTAACTCTGCCCTCATGGAGCATACATTCTAATGTGGAAGAGCGAGGCCATAAACAAAATATATGAGTAAAATATAGATTACATGGTGAAAAATGCTGCAGAGGAAAATAAAGCATAAAAAGGGATAAGGAAAGAAGACTTTTCTGAGCATGTGACCTTTGAGAAAAGATGTGACAGAGGTAAGGGAAAGTGTCATGTGAATATGGAGAATCCCAGGCAGCAGAACAGTGAGCACAATCCCTGGGGAGGGAGTAGACTTGCTCATTCAATGCCCTGGCTTGGGTGCTGTTCGTTGGAGAAAGAGTAGCAGGGAATAATGCCAGCAAGATAAGGCATACCTTGCAGGGCCTTATAGGGCATTTGAGGACTGTGGTGTTTCCTCTGAATGACAGAGCAAGCTATTGGAAGGTTTAAATTCCTTAGTTTTTAGATTATGTCTAGCTTAGTTTTCTTAACAGGATGATTCTGTGGTTACTAAGCAAAGAATGGCAGAAAGGGAAACCAGATAGGGGACTGCTGCAGACTAGGAGAAGGGAGATGATGGTGGTTGGGACTGGTGTGGTAGCAGGGTAGGTGGCATAAAGCAATTGGCTTCTGAATATATTTTGAAGGGAGAGCAGTAGGATTTGTTGATTAGTTCAAGAAGGACTATAAATAGTTGCCAAGGCTTCAAGGGCTTCATTATGAGAAATCTGCAAGTTGGATTTGCCTTTACCTGAAATTGGGAGGCTGATGGGAGAGATGGGTAGTAGAGGAGATGGCAGGGCCTAGTTTTGGGTGTATTACATTTGAGATGCTTGTTAGATATTCAGGTAGTGATATCAAATAGTCAGGTGGATGTATGACCCTGGAATCTGAGGTCAGGAATTGACATATGAATTTGGAAGTCATCACGTCACATTTTTAAAAAGATTTTATTTATTTATTTGACAGAGACAGAGACCATCACAAGTAGGCAGAGAGACAGGCAGAGAGAGAGGAGGAAGCAGGTTTCCTGCTGAGCAGAGAGCCTGATGCGGGCCTCCATCCCAGGACCCCGAGATCATGACCTGAGCTGAAAGCAGAGGCTTTAACCCACTGAGCCACCCAGGTGCCCTCATCAAGTCACATTTTAAGCCATAAGACTGAATGAGATAAACAACAGAATTAAAGCATGTTTGGGTGATTCTGATCATAAATATTCAATTTCTCATAATAAAATTATATGTGTATTATTTGTATAATTGTTCAAAACTGGTAAAGCACTGAAAAGAATACATGCAAAAATTTACAACAGCCCATTTTTTAATGTTATCTTTTTTGGGAGAGTGTTGAGTTTGAGGATTTCTTTATAGATCTTGGATATCAGCCCTTTATCTGTGGTGTCAGACACTTCTCCATAGAAGACATACAATGGCTAGCAGACATGAAAAAATGTTCTGTCATCATTAGCCACCAGGGAAATTCAAATCAAAATCACATTGAGATACCACCTTATACCAGTCAGAATGGCCAAAATTAACAGGATAGGAAACAACAAGTGTTGGAGAGGCTGTGGAGAAAGGGGAACCCTCTTACATTGTTGGTAGGAATGCAAGTTGGTGCAGCCACTTTGGAAAACAATATGGAGATTCCTTAAAAAATTAAAAATAGAGCTACCCTATGACCCAGAAATTGCACTACTGGGTATTTACCCCAAAGATACAGATGTAGTGAAAGGTCATATGTATCCCGATGTTCATAGCAGCAATGGCCACAATAGACAAATGGATAAAGAAGATATGGTCCATATATAAAATGGAATATTAAGCCTCCATAAGAAAGGATGAATACCCAACTTTTGTATCAACATGGACAGGACTGGAGGAGATTAAGGAGTAACATGGAGGACATTAAGAGAAGGAAAGGAAATTTGAATTGGGGTAAATCAGAGAGGGAGATGACGCATGAGAGACTTTGGATTCTGAGAAACAAACTGGGGGTCTTAGAAGGGAGGGGGTGGGGGAATGGGAGAGCCTGGTGGTAGGTATTGAGGGCCTGTATTGCATGGAGCACTGGGTGTGGAGCATAAACAATGAATCTTGGAACACAGAAAAAATAAAATAAAATAAATTATTAAAAAAATTTACAATAGCCAACTATAGAGTAAAACATTCTAAGTTTGATACCAAAGACAGGTTATGAAAGAAACCATTAACAGATATGAGTACAATGATCATTTTTTTAAATGTTCTAGCTATCAACATGGTATATATAAAAATAAGAAACCAACAGGTTATTGGCAAAATCAGTAGCAATGTGCATGACATACAAATTACTAATCTTAATATGTAAATATTTTCTTGCAAATCAGTAAGAATAATATAAATTCTCCAATGGGAAAAAATAAGTATAGATCTCCACGCAGAAGTCATAAAAGAAAAACAGAAGCCATCAGCAGGTATATGGGAAATGTATAAACTAAAATAACATTTTCAACTAAATTGCCAAAAAGAATTTTTATATGATACCACCTACTTTGGGCAGGGTGCTAAGATGTGTGTGTTCTTTATACTTTTACTGTAAATTGATATTAAATTTCCTGAGACTAATGTGGCAGTCTCAAATAGCCTTAAACTGCACACATTCTTTGACTAGAGTGTCTGCCTCTTGCAATTTATCTGAAAGTAATGGTCTTGTTTATGGCTCATGATTCATTTAAAAGGAAGTGAAGTGTGATATTTTAAAACAGTAAAATTGTAAATCCAAGAAATTTAAATGACTAATATTAGATATAACTAAGTAAATGTTACTATATTCTTGTGATGTATTCTCCTAGACATGAAAATCATGTTGTAGAAGGATTACAAAAATATTTGCATGAGTACCTCTTTTATTTGTTAAACAGAACTGATAGCAAAATAAAGGGCACAGTAACTTTCCATATATATACATATAATCTCAATCTAAAAGAAGACATTTGAAATTACCACATTCAGTTTTGTCTGAGTAGTGGAATCACAAGTGATTTTATTTTTTCCTTTCTGCTCTATTGTATTTTCTCAACGTTTTACCAAAATAAATGTTTTCCTAACTTTGTGTGGTTGAAAATGAAATCTATGTAAGGAATAAAAGAAGGTCCAACAGTCCTGGTTGCCACCCAGTATTATATAATCCTGGAGTGCTTCAAACCCCCCCAGTTATGTGCTGACAGCTTGTCCAGATGTCTGGGATGAGAGTCACAGGCCATCTTTGTCCTAGCGAATCAGATGGCTGGGCACACACACAACCTGCTCTTTATTTTATTTATCTGCACTTTGACAAGGCAATTTTCCCTGTCATCATCATTATGCTTTTCTGTTATGAATTCAAGGCACTTTACTATGTACTTAACATACTTTATGGCATCGATGTAAATATCCTCCAAGTTGAGTGTTAATATTTCATTTGACTAACGAGGAAACCAAAATACAAAGACTGAGTAAGTTGCTCGATGTAATGGGCAAGTAGGGAGTGGAGACTAATTTCAAAGGCTGGTGTCCCTGCCTCTAAGCCTTCGCACTATCTCTATAATTTTTATTCTACAGAGACAGTGGCCTGAAAAATGATTTAAGTGATAAAAGGACATCAATTAAAAGACAAAGAGTCTTTTTGTGAGACAGTTTGCCCTTTTTCAATTATATTCCTAACCCAGTTACATCAAGAAAATGTGCTCAGTTTTTTAAGAGCCTATCCACAAAACTTCCTTAACATTTGCTGATTCTCCTCTGTCTAATACTAAGAGAGCAGATCTACTGCTTAGAGCCTACTGAGAATTTAATAATAATACTGCTTTGTCTTACTGCATTTAGTTTTCCTTCTTTTTAGAGAAAGAAGGCTGCTTTTTCCATTAAGAGTTGTAATACGAATTTTGTTTTTAAATAAATTTAAATTATTCATAAGTAGGTTTAAAGAAAATATTCAACCATTACCCATACAAATAGCATACACACATGCATGCACACACACACACACACACACACACATATACACACACGGAATATATAACATTAAATGCAAATTCCTGGAACTTGGAAAATAATTGAAACACTACGTGTTGCCTCTAGTCACACCTGTAGAAACTCTTATCATGATGGCTATGTATCTTCCTGTGTGATTCTACGTAATTCTAACAGTTGTTCCATGAGATTAGCACTAATACACCCAGCTTACAAATTTGGAAATTGAAGCACTACGGGGTGATGTAGCCCAAGGATATCCAGCTAGTAAGTGGTAAACCTGAGACTTGAATTCCAAGTTTTGGGTCTGCAAGGACTCAGTTTTAGACAATGCCATCCAGGGGGAGATAGCTACTTGGTCTGCTCTTTGCAATTCCTTTTTTTTTTTTTCTAAATATTTTATTTATTTGACAGAGAGAAATACAGCCAGAGAGGGAACACAAGGAGGGGGAGTGAGAGAGGGAGAAGCAGGCTTCCCGCCGAGCAGGGAGCCCAATGTAGGGCTCGATCCGCGGTCTCTGGGATCATGACCTGAGCCGAAGGCAGTTGCCCAACCAACTGAGCCACCCAGGCGCCCCATGCTCTTTGCAATTCTTATACAAGTGGTAAGCCAGGAACGTGGAGTGACTCCAAGGGAAGTTCAGTGTAGGGAAGACTGTTGTGGGCTGGGATTGACAGCGAGGCTCTGCAAAGTGGGCATGACTGATGTGGGCTTCCAAGAACAGGTTGGGCCCTGGAAGAGATTCAAGTGCATTTCAGATGGAGCAACCGAGGTGACTTCCATACCACTAAGGCTAATTTCTGAAGCACAGTGCCTCATCACCCTACTGCTTTGTAAATGCCCAGGGAGAGGGAACATTTTAAGCTTCTGTCAATATTTCACATATTACTGTGAATTTTCCATATCTTGCTGAAAGCAGGTTGGAATAACAGAAAACATTCCAAGATCTTGGAGGTCCTCAAAGCAAAAACACCATCAAATAGGCAGTGTGGAAGCAATGAAGCTGATTTTTTAATTTGTTCCCACTTTGGTAATTGCCAATTCCAAACCTGTGTGCTTGTGGAAAGGGCTTTTTTTTTTTAAAACCATAGTTGCCCAAATATCAATGATAGTCCCTGCAAAATATCAGGACAGTGGTCATATAAATCTCCTCATACAGTTCTCACTGGGATGATTATCAAAAAGGAGTCTAAAGACTTACAGGACTTGACAAAACACATGGTTCAAGCTTCTGGCCAAGTTTTCTATCCTGTGTGCATATAAAATTCTCGTCAGGGAAACAATGATCATCGTGGGCCTCTGCTGGCTCCATGTTTATTATTGGGAAGATCACTTACAGCCCCAGGAGGTCCCCGTGTTGACCCGATATGCTTCCCATCCCATCTCTTCTTTAGCTGGTCATTCAAGCCATTTAAACCTGACCCATCAGATCCTTTCGTCCTGAAAACCAGATGTGCTCAGCTGGAGAGGGGAAAGTTCTGCTCTGTGCTCAACAAAATCCAAAATCTGTGAAGAGGGCCAAATGGACAAGCAGGCTGAGGGTTTGTCTTTCCCGCCTCTCCCTGGCCTCTGCCTCTGGGCAGTTCCCGTCCTGGCCCTGGTAGTCCACCTAGAAGGAGGGCCATGTTTCCTCACACCCTCGGGTCTCAGTGGTGCCCCCACCCCACCTGTTTGATCTCTGAGGTGTTTATTGAATATGCCTCTCCTCTCTCCCACCATGCCCCTGGCCTCACCCACACTCTCATCATCACTGCCCTAGATTAGGAAAGAATTTCCCAACTGACCTCTCATCTCTCTCCCTCGAAGACATTTCTCTGCATTCTAACAATGTTTATCAAAATAATGACGAGCACAAAGATGGCAGGGACCACGGCTGAGCGTCTGTTGTCAGTGTGCTTCCCGTGGGCACCGTGCACACATCGTTTCTCCTGTCTTCCCTTCCCCCCCCACCCACAGAACAGCCTCCTCCATAGCTATCCCGAGCTGCTCCCACATCCTCTGGATGCTTTACGTACCTCTGGGAATCCCAGCAAGTCACCGTCCCCACTTGCGACCCCATTTCCTCTGGTGTAAAATGAAACTCCATCACGTTTAATGTTAAGTCCTATGGATTTAAAATTGTTGAGTTTTCTTTCTCTTCCTTGTTGGTCTCCGTGTGCTTCCAAGATGGGAGAGGAGAACACTGGTCAGATATTTCCCTGGTAACCCCACTTTATCCAGCTCCAGGAACATCTCCTTTTCCAACCCGACTCCCCAGATGCCTGCCTTTCACTGTGGAGTCTCCAGCTCCCGACTGCATCGGATTCACAGCTGGGATATACACGTGGGTCTCCATGATTTTGTGTTTGTTTCCCTGGCCTCATGGAGCTCAGATGTGTGTCCCCGTGTCTTTCGAGGTTAGTGATATGCTTTATGCTGTTTTTCATAGAGACTCTCAGTGGCCATTCCAATAGTAGGGAAAGGTAGATGGAGGGTCACATTTATAACACCACAGTTGAGAGAAGGAACACTGAAGCCTGATGGCTTGGGTTTCTTTCAAATCCTGATCCTGCCATGTACTGGCTATGTGCCCTTGGACAAGTTACTCAATCTCTCTGGTCTCAATTCCCTTCTCTGTATAATGAGGAAAATATCAGCTACTTCACAGGTTGTTATGGGGATTACATTAGTTAATTTAAGTCAAGGGTATAAAATAGTGCCTAGCACATAGCTGTTACATCTATATTTGCTGTTTTAACTATTAAGAACTAATTCCAAGAATTATAATAGAATCACAAGTCATGATAATAAAAATAACAGATCCTAATTATTGAGTACTTCCAAGACGCTACCACTTTTTATATGATGTTTCCTAATTCCTGACAGCGATGTATTTTATTTTGCAGATAATAAAACTGACACAGAGAATATCTCAGTACCTTGCTCAGAAAGAGAATATGTTTTTGAAGCCAAGACTGAGCTCCAGGTCCCTCTTGAGTCCCAGACTCATACTGTTTCTGTTGTATCTACTGTGCCATGACCACGCCTCCTCTAATTGCTTTCAGTTGATTTTCTGCTGAGCCCCGAAGCAGCTCCAGGTCAGGCAGGCTCCCCTGTGCTGGGCAGCCACATAGATACCGTTGTTCGTGGGTTATGGCCCAGACGCCACTCTCACCTCACATTATAGAGCTATGATGGCATCTCTTATTCCTCCCTCCCAAGGAAGTGTTCTGTAAGGTAAAAGGAGCATTTTTATAGGGTTCACCTGGACTCTACCTGGATATGTCGTTCTGGAAGCAATAGCCCTTTCAGGCTTCTCTCATGTCAAGGGGCACCTTCCTCAGCATCTGTGAACAAGAGTGATTGGCCCCACAGGCGCCACTTAGTTTGCCGCTCAGTGTTACCCCACCCTTCTCCCCACCACCCAAACCCCTGCTCATTTGAAAATGGTCTCCACCTGAAACTCCTGGGCTGCACTCCCCTTGCAATGGTGCACGGGATGAAGGTGGGGAAGCCACACTTCCCTGGGCAGCCTTTTACTTCTGTTCTCCTTTACCGCATTCCAAAGGGCCTCTCTAAAGGCTGAGCATATCCAAGTTAACTGTCATGTCAAAGGAAGAACATGTTTTATGTAACTGTCCATTATAATCTTAGACAGAATTATAAAAAAAGGTAAGCCCTTCAGAAGAAGTCCTCGATTAGACATGCTCAGTTTCTCACTTGCACTTCTGTGTCTACGAAGCTGCATGACAGCCTCCTGTGCCAGGTCTCTACAGTATGACTCCTTACTCTGTTTCTCATTCTAGGGAACCATAGTGACCCTCATCATTCATCAATAGCTCATGTCATTCCCATCATTTCCACAGATTAGCTCTAGACACAGAAATCCCATAGCAGTTCAATTACCTTGTTGTTCCCCATGGAGGCTTCACCATGACAGTCCAGGGTGGGCTTTGGCCTTTGATGTTTGGGGTTACTGCTGATGTGCCAAGCAGTCCCCATGTAGACCTCACCAACCATTCCCCGATACAGGCAAAGATCTAGAGTCACACACACACACACACATTCATACCTCCAGTGAAAAATCAATCAGGATTCAGCAGCCCTGAAGATGGGGAGAATTAAAGTCAAAGGTTTTCAATGTTCAAACAGTGGTTAATTGCTGCAATGAAAGGATTCAAAGGATAATGCAAAAGGCATGCACTACAGATGGTGGTCCTGGAGGAGGTTCAGAACTGTGGATCTGGGATCACAGACTCAAACCTTTGAGTCAACGTTATTGCAACAATTGCCTTGACCCCTTCCTCCGGGTTTCTGATCTCGTCTCCTGTGCTCACCACCTGCCCTCTCTTGGTGGACGCCATAGCCCTGTAGCAATCTCTACATGAAGAGACGCCTCAGTTCTATGACCACTGTGCCTGTCTGAAGATATCTATGATGCTGTGCACAGTTTGAGAATCAAGACCCTGTTATCTTCACCCCTTTGCTTTACATCTTTGCACTCACTGGATGAAAGAGTTAATGAACTAAGGTATGCTGAGTAGCAAGTGGATCACCCTCAAGCCTATCTGAACTCAGAAAAGCAAAGACAACCAAATTCTGAATTTCTCCTTTGAAGAATAGTTCAGTCCCCACAGTCATAATTTGACCTAAAATTGATTGTTCCAGTGCTGAAGATGATCACTAATAAAACACATTTGATTATAATGATCGAAGTCATTTTTTTGGCCATCCACGAAATGCCAAAATGTACTGCGATAGAAGAATTTCACCTGTGATTGGAGATGGATGGGCAGAACTACCACTTGCTACTAATGTCATCTGAGGCATAATTTGCAATTGCCTGAGTCTTATTTTGGTTGTAGAGTTGGTGGGGTGGGGACCATTAGTTACATTGCTGCCCATGGAGTTTTGCAGTGTCCTAAAAACAGGGTCAAAATCACCATCATTCCTTCCTGACAGAGGAGTTTTGTGACTCCATGAAGTTTTAAACGTAATATTAGTAGCATGTGGGCCATTTCAATTGAGCTGGTAAGAGTAATTAGAGAAGGCATGGGGGTTTGGTTGGAAGAGCAAAGGCTGTAGATTCAGGCAGGCTCTAAGTTCTGATTTCCACATTGTCAAGCTGTGTGTGTCCAGACAGGTCATCTAACTTCTCTCATCTCATTTCTATCACCTTTTTAAAAATAATTATTTTTACCTGATTATAAAGTTTAAAAAGACAGTATGTTTTTATATAACCAAAGTCCTGGTTTCCTTCTACCCTCTCTTCCTGATCAACTCTTCCTTCTGATCAAAATCTCTTTAATCTAATAAAGAGATCTAGGGAGTGTGTTTTCAGAGATTTTTACAAAAGACATTTATTAGGCCATAAAAAACAATGTTAACATTTTCATCCACTTGTTGGGACACGAAGTTCTACAATCTTTTTTTATGGGTAAGCTTGTTTTTCTTCATTTTTTTTCCCTCTCCTGAACTCAAAATCGGCCCAAATATGGTAACAGTAAATCATTTGGACTGGGTTAATACATGGTGTTACAGGTTTAGATACCTCGCATTCCCCTTGCTCATCTCTGAGATAGAGGAGTTAGCAAACCTTCATCAGAATGGTTGTTTTGTGCATTAAACCCTTGAGTACCATGTAATGTGATCTCTATTTTCCTTACCTTTCAGATCTCTGACTCCAGAGAAACCACAGCTCTGCTGGCTTTTGTGGAATAGACCACAGCAAAGTTTTTTAACCTTGCTTAATTTCCCTTCCATCTGTTCTTTCCTCAGAAAGCACTTGTTACTTCTCTGTCTCCCTTCAATGAATGCCAAGTGCGGTAGGTTCCTTTCTTCCCTTCTTCAGTCAAGCTGGAGTGCCTCCTCTGCTTACAGCTTTGACCTGTCTTCGTGGGCTCATCTTCTTAGACTCGGGGCTATAATTCTCTCCGGGTCTCTGAAGTTTTGTAATTTCATTTATGGTCATGTGGGGCCTTCCAAGTGATGAAAACCCACTTTTTAAAGTCAGCTTTGAAAATGTTCCATCTTGAGGTAAATTTCGTAAAATGCTGTAAGAACTGAGATTTCAGTTGACAAATCCTTTCTCTTTCATGCCTGTGTAACTGGGAGGCTACATTAGACCCTACCCAGAATAATTATTTTAAAAGAGGCAACTCGAACTGCTACATACTCTCTTGCCACCACAATCTTGAATAGTTATGTTGTTTGGATCAATAGCAAGAGAAATTCCAAAATTGAGATCTCTCAGTTGATGAAAGTAGTGGTCCGTAGTTTAGGGGCCCCCTAGGCAGGGGACATTTGATGCCAATAGCATACAAAACAGCTTCAGATGCTCCACAGCAGTAAATAACACTGAATCACATGGTGGGAAAATTATTTCTTTCTTCAATACCTATCTGAATTTCCTAATCCCTCATTTTATAGAGAGACATCAAGCATCAAACTCAGAACTTCAACAGAAAACAACAGGCTGTAGCTAGAAATTCAGAATGTTTCTTTAATTGTAAGTTTTATGGTTTCCCTTTGCCTCTTATGATTGCCTTTATATTTACACTTAGTCATAATAATAATATAAACTGCCCTTATAAAATATATTTGAGCTTAGAAAAAGATAACCCAATTCAAATGAAAATAGTTTTTAAATACCAGTGTAAATGCTATACCTATGTAGTAAAAACCATTGAAAGTGATATACAAATGACTGAAGTTAGAAAAAAGTTAGTATAGTTGAATAAATGTGAATATTGGTAGGCAACCAGATATTTGATTTTTTTAAGACTTATTTATTTATTTGAGAGAGAGAGAGAGAACGAGCACAGCACAGAGGAAGGATGAGAAAGAGAGAGAGAATCTCAAGCAGACTCCCTGCTAAGCATAGAGCCAGATGTAGGGCTTGATCTCACAATCCTGAGATCAGGACCTTGAGATCAGGACCTGAGCAGAAACCAAGAATCTGACGTTTAATCAACTTCACCACCAAGGTGGCCCCAGAGACTTGATTTTAAATCCTACCTCTCCTATTTCTTACCTGTATTTGTAATACAGTAATATTAGTAAATAATTTACTGATTTACTCTGAGGCCTTGTTTCATCTTTAAAATGGTGGAAAGAATCCACTCTGCAGGCCATTTAAAAATAATACAGGTAATATATACCTAGTATAGTACCTGATAGTACAAGAGTAGAAAGTCAATAACTAGTATCTTTCTTCTCCCTTTTGTTCTTATTTTATACTTGCAACTTTAAAAAGAAATTGAAGTATTGGCTAAGGGTAATGGAACTATGTACCATTTCCTAGACAGTTACAAAATATGTAGCTATCATTGCAACATGGACCTATGGTTCACTACTAATTATACCTCTCAAGAGCATAGGAAAAATTTTTATGCAAGAGTTGAAGAAAAAGCTATGTCAGGGTTCCCATCTGAATCAATGTGACCCACTTACAACGTTAAGTGTTTTCTTCTGCAACACCTCCCTTTATCTGAAAAAGGTGCCTCTGGATCACTTCTATCTCAGAGTGACACCATCAGTCATACACATCTGCAAAGCTAAGACAGAAGATTTTTCTGTCTCTTTTTCTCTCCCTTTGTCTCCCTTCCTTCTTCCTCTATGATTCCAGGTGCAATCCATCATCAAGTCCTGTCTCATTAATCTTCCAAACACCCCTTGCACTGTCTTTATATCTACCACCTTTTTGCCCATGGTAGTAAGCTCTTAGAAGGTCTATTGTATTCCCCATGGCCTCTCCGCTTCACCTCTCTGCCCCCCTTCAGGGCCTTCCAACCCTTCAAATGCTCTACATGACTTGTTCCCTGTTTTCTCAGCCTTATTCCAAACAACTTTCCCCTCTTTCTTTACCATCCATCCTCTACACACAGTATTCCTTCTCCCTAGTCAGCTCTGTGTCCTTCCCATCCTTCTGCCCCAGTTCCCTTCCAGCGTCTTCATCCATTAAAACTTACATCGATGGTTCCTTCCTCTGTAAAATCTTCCTTGTTTAAAACCCTCAATTAAGGGGCGCCTGGGTGGCTCAGTTGGTTAAGCGACTGCTTTCGGCTCAGGTCATGATCCTGGAGACCCGGGATCGAGTCCCACATCAGGCTCCCCGCTCGGCGGGAAGCCTGCTTCTCCCTCTCTCAGTCCCTCTGCTTGTGTTCCCTCTCTCACTGTGTTTCTCTCTGTCAAATAAATAAATAAAATCTTTAAAAAAAAAACCCTCAATTAAGCCAAATGTCTTAGTTATCCAATTTTTTCTTTTATAGTACTTATCTATGGTTAAACTTTAAAAAATTATTAATTTCTATCTATTAGACATAGTCCATGACAGAAAGATAATGTATGGTGTTGTTCAGCAGTTTGTACCTAGGACCTAATCAGCAACTGACACTTAATAAGTGCTCAGTAAATATTTGTTGAATGAATGAATGAATGATTTGTCCTTACCGCACTGGGATTTCGGTTTGTTTGTTGTTTTAATACTTAGAAAATGTGTTATGGTAAAATATATATAACATGACAGGTACCATTACTGACATTTAGTGCATTCAAAGTGTTGGGCAACCACTCCCACTCCAAAAGGAAAGCCCCTACCCATTAAACAGCCACTCTCTATTCCCTCTGCCTCCAGTCCCTGACAATCACTAATCTGCTTTCTGTCTCTATAGATTTGCCAACTCTGGATATTTCATATAAATGGAAACACTGCCACATTGTTTGGGTGGTTTTTTTAAAGATTTGTTTATTTATTTTAGAAAGAGAGAGAGAGAGCGAGTGAGCACATGTGAGCAGCAGGAGGGGCCGAGGGAACAGGGGAGAATCTCAAGCAGACTCCCCATTGAGCATGAAGCCTGACATGGGGCTCCTTTCCAGGACCCTGAGATCATAACCTGAGCCAAAACCAAGGACCAGAAGCTCAACAGACTGAGCCACCCAGGTGCCTGATCACCACATTATTTTCTAGCTGTCTCTGTTGGTGTCTATATTCCTGTATCTAGACTTGGCTTTATCAGTACTTAACCCATGGCTTAGCACAGTGCCTTGCATTAGAAGTTATGGAATAAAGGCTTATTGGAATGAAAGGGTGTTCTTTTTAACTTATCATATCAAATATACACACAAAATATATTTTTTAGTTCTGAAAGCAACGATTTGGCTATCTTTTTCTAGAAGGAAATTGAACCAAAGAAATGTAGAACATGTATCTATTTGTATTACTGTACTTATCCCCATTTTATTTCCAAAAGTAGTTTTGCAACTAAAGGAAACTCTGATTCTGGAAAATATAGTAAGCTATTACTTATGCTAAGAGACAACCGACACAGTTAAAAATCTCTCTTAGCTTCCTACAAACCAGTATTTTAAGAAAATACTTATATGCTCTCACATTATAAACAGTGATAATTTTCCTTTAATGATTGTAAAAGAGATTTGTAATGTATTCATTTCTAAATATTTGTAAGTAATGTACTTGTGTTAGAAACTACTTCACAGTATGGGCATAAAGATGAATAGTTTTTGGCCTCACTTTCCAGAGATTAAAGTTAGTACCTTTTTTATAAGAACACTTGTGATGAGGTATCTAGTTGTGCTTAGAAAAATGCCACACTTAGGAGTCTATTCATGAACCCAGTGGAGCTATTTATTTACTCAGAGATCAGATTTCTTCCTATAAGCTTGTCAGTCAAGCCACAATTCAAAGTAATTCCAGAGCAGCGAGTGTGCCGAGCCAAGCAAGTTTGAAAATACCCACTTTCAATCACAGCAGTGGGCGTAGTTTGAAAATGGGTTTCTAGGAAAGTTGGTCTGAACCACAGGTCATGCACAGTGACCTGTGATCATTTATATACAGGGACTATGATCATTTGTCATTATTTTACACCACCTGGCAAAGATTGAGTCCCAAATAGCCCACCTGTTAGACATTATATTTTTATCAAAAATCAGATCACATAGACTGATGCTTGACTGGAAAATTTACCCATGAGCCTGCAAAGATGGGAGTATGGTTAGAGCTATTTTCTGTATTTGCAAAACACAGACCTTCCTTTTCTGTAGCTTGGCAGAATGCAAACTTAATGGAAGGTTCTCGTGGGAAACTTTCAGATTTGTTAAGCATTTAATGTTAGCTAAAAGCACTACGCGTCAATTGAGCGGAGCCTAAACTGCCCAAATTAGAGTTTCTGGTGTAGTTAGGAACAATTGCAAGGTTATTTTAGGGAAGCTGGTCTGTAAGGTTTCCTGATTATTTTGTCAGCACATCACTCCAGCCTCAGGGTTGGATTAATTAAGGCCCTCCATGCACACTCACCCTCCCATCCTGAGAAAGATGCTAAAGGTCATAGCCACTAAAACCACAGAGGCCTCAATGACATCCTATTTTTGTGTTAGAATTCCAAGAAGGCTTTTGTTAAAATAAACACCAAGAGATTTTAAATAAACTAAACTGATTATTAGCTGACAGCCGTTTTTCTTTCCCTTAAGAGTGATCCACTGAAACTCAATTCATATGTAATCATTCATTTGACAAGTATTTATTGAGCACCTACTAAGTGGCAGGCAATCTATTTGGGGCTAGAGAGTCAATGAGAAAGTTGGATGAGTTCAGGGCATTTAAGAAGCTTATATCCTACCAGGCACATACACTAACCCTAACCCTAACCGCCCCTCCCCCCCCAAAAAGGAAGCAGCAGCAACTTACATCCTAGAGCAGTCATGCACTTACTTAGTCATTCAAAACATATTTGCTGAGTACCTACTATGTTCCAGGCATTGTCCAGACAATTAGAATGTATCACTGAACAAAATATAACAAGTCCTTATAAAGCCTATGTTCTAGTAAGGAGAGTCAGACAATAAATAATAAATGTAATTAGTAACTAAAATATATAGTATGTTAGAAGATGACAAGTGCCATGGAATTAAAACATAGTGATCAGGAGAATGACATTGGATAAGGTAGTCAAGGTTGGGCTCACTGAATGTGTACTATCTGAGCAAAGACTTGTAGGAGTTGGGGTGTGGGCCATGCTGACAAGTAGCAAAGAGCATTCCAGGCAGTGGGAACTACCAAAGGAAAAGTCCTATGACAGAAGCAATCCTGCTCTATTTGAGGAGAAGCAAGGAGGCCAGGGTGGCTGGAGTGGAGCGAGCAAGTTAGAACATGGTACAAAATGGGATTAGAAAGTAAGCAGGGCTGGATAGAAGACTGAATGGGGAGGTGGTAGTTCATCAAAATGTGTAAGCCACTAAAAAGAAGTGGGGCTTTAATTTTACATGGAATGAAGGCAGAGGAGGGTTTTCATCTTCTACTTTTAAAGGATATGTCTAGCTTTCATGTATGGAATAGATGTTAAGTGTTATCAAGGATCAAGTCACAGAGAACTGTTAGGAAACTGCTGGGGAAATCTTGACTAGGAACCCAGAGAGTTAGAGTTAGCAGTGAAGGTGGTAAGAAATCATCAGGTTCTAGAAATATTTTGAAGAGAGAGCCAACATATTTCCTGATGGCTAGAATGTGAGATGGGAAATAAAGACACATGCCTTCATTCAATTCAACCACTCTTTCCATTCCTTGATGCAGTCTTTCACTCTCTTACTAATTTACTAAAAAAAAAAAAAAAAGCAACTGAACTCTTGTGTCCCAACTACTGATGAACTGGAGAGGACGTAGGCTCAGTCTTCGTTCTCAAGACATTCACATTCTAATGGAGAGGACAGGGTTATAAATAAAATATGCTATGACATACATATGGAACCAAAGAGAGAATGATTATTTCTGCTTAGGAGAATTTCGACACAAAGGAAGAGGCATTTGAGTTGGGTCTTAAAGAAGCAGTGGGTACCTGCCAATTGGTTGATTTGGGGAAGCCATCCCAGGCAGAGGGAACTGCAGACACAGAGACAGGAGACGATTTCACAGATTTATAAAACTAAAAGTTTGGAGTGGCTGGTACATAAGGGGCGAGGGTGAGGATGTTAAGCACAAAGGCTGGAGAGGGACAAGTTACCTGATTTCAAATGACTTCAGACCTCAGCCTAAGGATGGTGGCCATTTTCTTCTTTGTGATAAGAAGTCATAGTAGGGGTTTAAGAAATGGAGTGACATAGCCAGATTTGTGTTTTAGCAAAAATGCTAATTCAGTAGGACAAATGCACTGGAGATGTTTGTAGAAAATTATTGACAGCATAGACAGGGAAATAATTTTGAGGGCCCTGGTTTGGAAAAAATACAGGATCACAAAACTTCATAACTCTGCATATTAGGGCTTTCCAGAGAAACAAAACTAATAGGGGATAGATGATAGACAGATACAAAAGTAGATAGATGATAGATCAATATTATATATCCGTATCTATAGACAAATAAATAGATATATGCACACACACATAATGTGCTATAATAGACATTTGGAACCAGATATGGTTTAAATGAGACAACTTTTGGCAGGATTTACCAGTGCCTAATTACTAGGTACTTCATAAATATTAATGACAATCAAGTAAGTAAAATATAAGGCTGAATATGGTTAGTATAGCAATGGTGTAGCAGCAACAATAACACAAATGTAATTGTGGAAATGAGGGGAGGTTGAAGAGATACCACAGATTACAATCTTTATTCAAGCTCCTCTTGCCTACCGTATCTTTCCCCACTTCCAGTGTTGTGAGTATCTTCTAATTCAACATCAAACCCAGACATTTTGTTTCAGCAACCTTTCACCCAGACTGAGCAGGGCTGACCTCTCCTGAGCCACCAATTCATCCTACCACTGCATCGTCCAATAAGATGAGTGGGTCAGGATGGCACACCTTTGCCATGTGGCTATGTTCTGCCCTATCTGGCTCTTCACCTAGACTGGAGATCCTTGGGAGTAGGACCTGAATTATCTCTTCATCTTTCTATCCTCAGGGCCTATCATAATTCTATGAGCCTAGAAACTCCTTAAATATCAGTTGACCTGAACTGACATCAAACTTCCATCATAGGACTAATGGTTACTAAAAACCTGAAGTGAAGGCTGGGTGACAGGGCATTCCATAAAGGCTTTGGCAATGAATTGAAGTGTGGCAGAGGAATGAGTGGTGTGTGTGGAGGAAGTAATGCAGAAAGATAGTGTCTAGTGGTGTGTAGTCAGAGTATAGTACGTGTAATGCGGTGGCCTACAAGGTAAGGGGGGGTAGAGGGGATGATTAAGAAATTATACTTTATAGAGAATGATCATGTATTGCAGGGTTGGACCAAAGAGTGGTACGATCCAAGCTGAATTTGGAGAAGAACCTGGAGGACTGGTGTGAGAGTGGCAGTAGGGAGATGAATTGCAAAAAAACTGCCCAAGCAGAAATAAGAGACACCTGTTGAAGTATGTCAACAGATATCATATCTGGTGCAAATTAGCTGAGCTGGCCCTTTTTCAAGAGCTGTTGCAAGAGCGACAAGGGCAGACTGAGAATGTTTCTTGGAGCCCCATTCATTCTGCTCCATCAAGTTTTGCAATTATCACTGTTTACCATCCTCTTCTAAAAACAGCCAGTGCAGGATAGATGAAACCACTGGATTTTTCTTATTCTGTTTAATAATTGTTTGCCATGTAATCCTGAGGTTACATCTGAAAGACTGGAAATTACTCCCGTGTTTTTTCTTCCTCTTTTTTCTAAAATGACAAAGACAATACTCTGTTTTTATTCATCAGAGAAAGCCCTGCTGCTATTAGTCTGTGAGAACAATTTATTGAATATTGGAATTCAGTGCTCAGGGAATTGTTTAAATTATCTTGGGGCATCATATCCTCCCCTGGTGTCCTGCCAAAGGAAAGAATTCAAGAAATATTTGTTGAAAGAATAAGTTAACAATTCATTGCAACATTCGCTGCAGTAGTCTGACGGGAGTTTGACTTATGAGTCCCGTTTTCCATGGCTTTCGATTTACATGTTGGGGTCTACCATCTAGACTCTGGCTTCTGGCCCAGTTCTGACCTTGAACCTGTCTCTTTCCACTGTCTGTGCTGAGCCAGAAGGGAAGGGAACTGGATCATGCCCAAGACAGGACTATATGCAGGCAATGCCCAGGAACTGGGAATGGTTTTTAGGGCTGAAAGGCTGCTCTTTCGAGGTTGGCTTCAGGGGGTGCCATTCATATCACGGACTGTGTGAATACATGGGAGCCACTGCTGGGTCACCATTCCAGTATCTGATAGATCTGTCAGTATTTGATAGATCAAAGTAACACAAATCAATAGGGATAGAGTAGATCTGAACAAAATGAACAAGCTAATCTTTATATATAGTGGATCCAACAATTTAAAAACCTTATATTCTGTCAACAAGAAGCATTTAGAAAATACAACAACCAAAGGTTGTAAACCATTTCACAACAAGTTTCAATAAATAACAAACATTTATATCACTTATGTTTTCTAACTACAATGTGATTACATTATAAGTAAATACAGAATGAAAATGAAGACAGACATGACATGTATTATTTTCATTTTTTATTTGACAAGTGGACACTAAGTATTTTTTAAATCTCCATAGATGTCAACAATAAGCATTAGTAGAAAGTACAAATAGTTTTAAATTTTTGGTGTTTAATTGTGGTACACATATATTTTGAGACATATTAACAACTTAAATATTATAAAATAGCAAAAATTCAGTAATAACAATAGTATTATGTATCAATATATCAAGACAATGGAGAGAGATTAATTATACAGAGTAAGTAGAGATATTTGTACTATATAAAATCAGGATGACCAGAACTCCTGCCTCTGACTTTGAGGGAATGAAAGGTTCCAGAATTACCCTTCTACTGTCAACAGACAGAAAATGAACACAGTACAGGAAATAATGATTTTCAGGCAATTATTTATGATCCCTAAGAGAAGAGAAATAAATCAAATGAGCTCTATGCTCACTCTGGTTTTTAGCTTGGAGGCAATTTCTGGATGAAGGTGTGGGAAGAGAACCAAGAGAGAGACCAACATAGATGCTGTGTTGAAAAGGACAAAATTTCTGTTGGGGAAGACTTAAACAGCTAGGCTTTGTGGGAGACAATACAAAAAGAAAGACCTAGGCAGGGAAAGAGCGCCAGAAATCTCCAAATGAATCCTTTGATGTCTTTGGCTAAATACCAGTCCACATGCATAGGGAAAAACTCTATGAAACTGGGTAAAGCACATCTTTAGGAGAAAGTAGAATTACTGGGACTTAGAAGCCAAACAATTTCCAGGGCTCACAGAGCATAAGTAATCGTTGGAATTCTCAGCAGGTAGAGGAAGCTCACTGAATACACAGGGGATTTAGAGTCATGCCTTATTAGTCATCAGTCATGCCTTATTAAACTAGTCATAGAGGAAAGGCTATTCTAGATTTGTCCTGGGAAAACAGAATAAAACAAAATAAAACAAACTTAAACATAAGCTTCAGAATGATCAAGCCATTTAACAAGCAACATAACTGTCAGAATAAGTCAAATATTCCTTAGAGAAATATAGCAGAATCCAGAGTTCAACAATATAAAATTTAAAATATCTAGCATCTAATTAAAGTAATTAGTTAGGTAATAAGGCCAGAAAAAACTCTTTCAATAGAAATAAACTAAGAAATAACATTGACAATAGAACTAGCAACATGAATGTTAAAGGAGCTCTTATGAATATGTTCAATATGCTCAAAGCATTGAAGAAAAACATGAACACTGTGAGGAAAGATATTTTTAAAAGGATCAAATGTGACTTCTAGAGATAAAAAATGCAATATCCAAAATAGAATTTTTACTGGATGGGCTTAGCAGAAACTTAATTTTATATTTCAGCAGAATAAAACATTCATTGTCCATTCTCAAGATTATTTGTCATCATGAGATAACACTACAATAGCTAAAGTTAAAAAGACTAACAATACCAAGTGTTGGTGAGAATGTATAGTAATTAGAACTCTCTTAAACTGCTGCTATTAATATAAAATGATACAATGCTTTGGAAAAAAATTTTGTTGGTTCCTTAAATACCTAAACATATTGTTACCATACAAATTGGTAATTTCACTAAGGTATTTATCTATGAAAAATGAACATATCTGTCACAAAGACTTGTATATAATCCCTCACAGAAACTTCACTCCTAATAGCCCAAAATCTAGGTTGGGGGGCAATTCCTAAAGATGCAAATAGATAAACAAACTGTGGTGTATTCATAAAATGGAATAATAGTTAGCAATACAAAGTAATGAACTATGATACAGGCAATAATATACATGAATCTCAAAAATATTATGCTGAGTAAAAGGAACCAGACACAAGAGTATATACTGCATGATATCATTTATACAAAACTCTACAAACAAGCAAACTATTCTATAGTGACAAGAAGCAAGTCAGTGATTGCCAAAGGTTGGATGAATGTGGGAAACTGAATGGAAAGGGATTGCAGAGAGTGACAGAAATATTTTATATCCCAATTGCTGCAGTGGTTACATTGGTTGCAGTGATTAAAACAAGGAAAATTATGCTGTTATACATCCAAGTTTGTTTGGGACAGTCCCAGTATAATTATTAATAGTGTATATTTTTGTTCTCAAGATTATGACCCTAATATAACAACAAAGGACTTCTAGGCATAATAAATAGATAGGCAGCCAACAGAAAAGTAGGCAAGAGATGTGAAGAGGTACTTCACGGTTAATAAACATAGGAAAAGTAATCAAGGAAGTGTTCATTAATATCTCAATAAGATTCTATCGCATCATCAATATGACTAAAATTAAAAAGACTGATAATAGCGAATATTGCTAAAGTTATGAAGAAACTGAAACTCTCATATACTGCCTATAGGTCTGTAAATGAAGGCAGCTATTTTGAAATCCTGATACTACCTATTCAAATTAAACATAAACATAGTCTATGACCCATCAATTCCATCCTAGTCATACATAAATCTGAAATGCAAGGGCGCATTAAAACGATCTATATAAGAATGTTTATCAAAACATTATTCAGGGGCACCTAGTGGCTCAGTTGGTTAAAGCGACTGCTTTCGGCTCAGGTCATGATCCTGGAGACCCAGGATTGAGCCCCACATCGGGCTTCCTGCCGAGCAGGAAGCCTGCTTCTCCCTCTCTCAGTCCCTCTGCTTGTGTTCCCTCTCTAGCTGTGTTTCTCTCTGTCAAATAAATAAATAAAATCTTAAAAAAAAACAAAAACATTATTCATAGTTGGCCCCAAACTAGAAACAACCAAATTCTATAAATAGTGTAATGGGACAATAAATTGTGGCTTATTCTCATAGCAGAATATTTTGTTTAGTAATGGTATGGGAAGCCAAGACAGTGATCATCTTTTAGAAAAGAGGGAGGAGGAAGAAAGGAGAGAGAGAAAGAAAGGAGGGAGCAGAAGTAACTGGGAAGAGGTGTAAGGGTACTTCTAGGATAGAAATAACATTCTATTCTCTGACCTGGGTCATGCTTACATAGATATGTTCAGCTTACCATAATTAGTTGAACATTACATTTAAATTCTTCATGCATATTTTATCTTCATGTAAAAATTAAGTATTTAAAACAGCAGATCAGCACTAATACCCTTTATTTCTAATTGAGCTTGTTTGCTGCCAGTCTCTGTTCCTCTAGACTATATCATATACCACAAAAGTAATTCTCTTCAGAAAAATTTCTATCTATATCAGTTTCTGAC
Organism: Spilogale gracilis; assembly: GCA_004023965.1. Taxonomy (NCBI): domain Eukaryota; kingdom Metazoa; phylum Chordata; class Mammalia; order Carnivora; family Mephitidae; genus Spilogale; species Spilogale gracilis. The sequence goes on along the minus strand of PITA01004649.1, from coordinate 55,476 downwards.
ATTATGTCTGGTTACCTAAAACAATCTTTCTGGTAAAGACAACTAGAAAAATTGAACTAAATATGGATAAATATATTTTAAATGCTTTGTTGATACTTCTACATTTGTATAGAATTGAATTACTTGGAGCTTTTACTAAGAACGATTATATAAACTAAATAAATACAAAAATTAGCTCTTAAAAAGGCGTCAGAAAACCCCTGAACGTTTTGAAGGCTCTGGGGGCCAAAATTATGGAAAGGGAAAACCAGAGAGGAGTGGGGTGGTATCCTCCATCTGCTTTTTCTCTGAAGACATTCCCTAATTCTGGTTTTAGGGTAGGAGGGTGAAGATCTGGGAAAAATATCTTTGAAGGGTCAGAGGAACCAGAAGAACTTTAGGGAAACTCATGCTCAGTTTTCCTCTTGAGATATCTACCAAATTCTGAGACTAAGCAAAAAGCCCCTAAAAAGCAGATTGGAATCTCAGGCAGTTACTCCTTGTTGAAAAGACCAAGAACAGAATTTCAGACCCCCAGGAACAGAGACACTGGAGAATGCACTAGGGTTTTAGCTGAAAGTCTTAGGGAGATATGCCACAGGAACACAAGCCAACCAGAGGTAGTGGTGCACTTTCCAAAAATGGTACCCCAGTCTTAACTCACTGGTTACTGGTAATCATTCCCTACTCTCTTTGCCTAGTACACAAATGGGGAACTATCTTTGAGGAAAAAAATATCATTTGGAGCTTGTATAGTGTGTTATGCACAATGTCTGGCATTCAGTGAAAACTTATTAGACATGCTGTCAGATAGAACACTGTGTCTGAAAACCAGGAGAGGAAACAAAACAAGCAAATGAAACCCAAGACTCAGATGCCTAGGTGATCCAGATACTGGAGTTACTAGACAAGGACATGAACTATAACCAAACATATACAAAATTACCTAAAAAGATAAGTGATGTGATAGAGAATTTTACCAAGACTCAAGTTCTGTAAATAGATCTCTGAGCTGCCAAAAATGAATGAATGTGAAGGTGCCAAACATGAAGGGAAAGTCAAAGTTGCAGTAAACACGGCTATCATCATGGATAAAAGGTTTTGGCAACATTTTGGTGACATTAACTTTCCATTTTAACAATCATTCACTGTGTAAGATCAAGAGAATACAGTTTAGGGTATACTATGGACTGATTTATATCCCCCTAAATTCTTATGTTGAAGACCTGCCCCCTCAATGTGGCTGTATTTGGAGGTAGGGCTTTTAGAAGGAAATGGAGGTTAAGTGAGGTCATAGGAGGAGGGCCCCAATCTGATAGAATTGGTAGCCTGATAAGAATATGAAAAGAGAGATCATTTTCTCTCCCTCTTGTGAGGACAAGACCAGAAGGCAGTTATCTATAAGCCAGGAAGAAGGTTCTCAGCAGAAATCAACCCTGCTGGCTCCCTGATCTCAGACTCCAGAATTGTGAGAAAATAAAATTTCTGTTGTTTAAACCACCCAGATTATGACATTTTGTTAAAGTGTGGAAGAAGAAGCTGATATAAGGTGTAGGCAAATTTGGAAATTTAATGGAGGTTCACACATAAATCTAGGCCATCAGAGAACTATACCATCAGTGGAGAGGTATCAAAGAAGGGTAGATAAAGAATAAATTAAATTGCTAGTACAGAAAAGCAAAGAAACTCTCCTGCGTTGATTTGATTCATAAACCAGAGAGAAAAAGATCTTTCTAGAGACTGCTAATATAAATCAATCTTCATATATATTTTTCAGCCCAAATTGTTGCTACTTTGTAGTAAAAAACACCACATGAAGATAATTTAGTTTGAAATCATCCTGAGTCACTGAACTAAAAACAATTAGCAGAACCATATGTAAATTTTCTCAGAAAACATAAAACTTTAATGCATGCCACTAAGTACTCCCACAGAAAAAGCTCCAACGAAAATGTGCTCTAAGTAAAAGATAACAAAAACACAAAGAAACCAAGTACCAAGAATGAAAGTCAATGTAGAAAGTAGGTAGAAGAATCGGAGCTATACCAACTTCATGTATTGATTGGAACTATTCGATATTTATATAAAATAAGAATGTTTAATATTTCCCCAAAATTCAAAAGAGGTCTAAATATGAACAAGGGATAAGAAAGCTGGGGTAGAAATGACTGAGCATATTTGGAAAAACACCAAAAATAACTTATAGAAATGGAAAATAATTACTAAAGTTAGACCTTCAATGACTGGTTAAAAGTCACATTATATCACTCAGCATAAGAAGAGACAGTCAAGTATCACATGGTTTCACTTACTTGCGGTGCATGAGGGGTAACCTGGAGGACAGTGGGAGAAGGAAAGTAAATGGGAACTAGGGTAATCCAGGGAGAGAAATGAAACCACAGAGACTTTGGACACAGAAACAAACTGAGGGACTTGGAGGGAGGGGGGATGGAGGGATGGGAGACCCTGGTGGTGGATACTGGGGACACCTAAAGCGTGGAGCACTGGGTGTGGGGAATGGGGAATGAATCTTGGAACACTGGAAAAAAATAAATTTTAGTAACAATAAAAAAAATAAATATCACTAAATTACATATTAAAAAAAAAGTCACATTATACACAACTGAGGAAATAATTAGTGGACTAGATGGCAGAGCCAGAAACTTATCCAAAATATGACCTAAAGAGGCCAAAAAATAAATACAAAAGGAAATATTATGAGGGATTATATACACAGAATATATACAGAATATATACTGAAAAGGTCTATTATGAATAATCAGAGTTCCAGACAAAACAACAGAAAGAAAAGATGCAATTTATATATTGGCTGAGCATTTTTCAGAACTGTGGAGGAATCAGCAATATATTTTTGGTAGAACTATGAATGCTGGCATGCATTTGGTATAACCTAATAAAGTTAAATGTAATCATTCCTTACAACGCATTAACATTCTCCAATGGTGTATACATTAGACAAATTCTTGCACATGTACACTAGGAGACTTGTAGACTACTGCTCATGGGGGGGCTTTTCATAATCAGGTGTGATACATATTCATATAACAGGATACCATGCACCAGGAAAAATAAACGCATCATCGTTGATTCATCTTAAAACTTTAGAAAGCAACTCAAAAGAATACCTGCCATGGGGTGCCTGGGTGGCTCAGTTGGTTAAGCGACTGTCTTCGGCTCAAGTCATGATCCTGGAGACCCGAGATCGAGCCCCACATCAGGCTTTCTGCTCGGCGGGAAGCCTGCTTCTCCCTCTCTCAGTCCCTCTGCTTGTGTTCCCTCTCTCTAGCTGTGTTTCTCTCTGTCAAATAAATAAATAAAATAAAATTAAATTAAAATAAAATAAAAAAGTAAAATAAAATAAAGAATACTTGCCATATTATTCCATTTTGTAAAATGCAAAATCATAATTTTTTTGTTTGTTTAAGGTTCTATTTATTTTTTATTACATTGTTTTATTTTTTCAGTGTTCCAAAATTCATTGTTTATGCCCCACACCCAGTGCTCCATGCAATTTGTGCCCTCAATACCCACCACCAGGCTCTCTCATCCCCCACCCCGTCCCCTTCAAAACCCTCAGTTTGTTTCTGAGTCCAAAGTCTCTCATGTTTCGTCTCCCTCACCGATTTACCCCACTTCCCATTTCCTTTCCTTCTCCTACTGTCCTCCATATTACTCCTTATGCTCCAAAAGTAAGCGAAACCATATGATGCTTGACTTTCTCTGTTTGACTCATTTCAATCACCATAATCTCCTCCAATCCAGTCCATGTCAAAACCATAATCTTTATAGATATCTGAATACAAGATGATCCCACAGAGAGAACACTCTATTATTATGGTATGTCTACCCAATCTTTATTCCATAAATATAGACACACACTCACTACACACCATGTACTATATACCCACAGAGAATTTTTTAAAAGTTTGCAATCATACTATGTATACATACAGTAAAATATATATATGTACTTTTATAATCTGCTTGCCTCCCTTAGAATAAACTATAAACTTTCTCATGTCAAAAAAGTCTATGAATGATTTTATTGTCCACACAAAATCTAGCATATAGATGTAACAAACTTAATTTATCCTCTACTATTGAACATTTGATTCAAACATTCTTTCATAATAAGTAGTATTACAATAATGCATATCTTACCCCTAAATCTTTATGTTATATCACCGTTTATTTTAATATATATTGAAATAGCAGAATGGACTGCCAAATGGCTATTGTACTATACACTGCCACCAGAGAGATACTACTAGCCTTTCTAGATACTAGAATTCTATTTAATGTTCTATCCATTTGACAGGTGAAAAATGCATTGAGCCGTCTTAAGGTATTCCCCTTTTCTTTCTAATGAGATTGAAACTTTTCAGGTCTGTATGGGTCTTTCCTATTCATTATTTTATAAAGAGCCTGTATGTTTGTTTTGCCTGTTGGTGTATGTGACTCATATATTTATCTTCTCTGTTTTTCTTCTGGATAGACTACTTTACAAAAACAATCTGTAAAATCTGGGTGGGTGTGTGTGCAGTTGCTAAAACTATTGTGCAACAGACTATTTTTTCCAGCATTGCTTTTAGCCAGCCCTCCATGCCAGGCAGATCATGGAATTGTCCTTGGCCTTGTTGGTGCCACTGTCTGCCCAGGGGCTCTCAACACTTGCTAAGCTATTCCATATGCCCCAGGGCCACTAAGCCCAGATGCTTCTCCTGCTGTAGGTCAGGGGTTGCCAGACTGCAAAACGGAAGCCAAATCTTGCCCCGTCACCTATTTTTGTAAGACCTGCAAATATTTTAAGAAATTTTATATGACCTAAGAAAACATTTTATTTTACTTTTTGAAATATTTATTTATTTGAGATAGAGAGAGACAGAGAGTGCGTGAGCATGCAGGGGAGAGGGGCAGAGGGAGACCGAAATTTTAGCAGACTCCCCACTGAGCATGGAGCCCAACACGTAGCTCTAGGACCCTGAGATCACGACCTGAGCGGAAACCAAGAGTCTGTGCCACCCCGGCACCCTTAAGAAAACACTTTAAATGTTTGGTGGAAAAAAATCAAAAGGAGAATATTTCATGGCATGAGAATTATATGAAATTCAAATCTCAGTATCCATAAATACAACGTCACTGGAACACAGCTGTACATATCCATTCGCGTACAAGCTATGGCTTCTTTCTGCTACAATGGCAGAGGTGAGTCATTGCTCCAGAGACCACATAGTCAGCAAAGCCTACCATTTTATTACCTGGCCCTTTACAGAAAAAGTTTGCTGGCCGTTGTTGTAAAATCATAGCTTGGAAATGTATAACACTCTATCTCTAACTTGTCTATTCCTCACCAATAGCTCTCACCTAAGTTAAGGCTGTTACTGGGATTTTGTCATAATCTCTTTTCCTCACTGCTGCAATGTTGGACATCTTTATCATCTTTATTGAGCATGTCTTCTTTCAATCCAACTCCAGGAATTCCTTGAGGTATCTAGAATATGAACAGCATCCTCCTTTATTTTGGCTTTAATGCACATTTCCATCCATTTTAAATTTCTTTGCCCATTTTAATAGTGGTTTGGGAGAAATAGATCTTTACTCAAATTACCTCCATAGTCCAACTCAAGGCTATTAATGTTGCACTTTGAATGGGGTTATAACCAGAGTTCACACCCTGTAGGATTGGCATGGATCCCTTCCCATCCCATGATAATCACTACTGTTTGAGAATGTTTTTGGAAATGGAAAACAATTTAGGAAGCAATCCTCTAAAGTTTAAGTGAAAAAAAAAATATATAGTTGGTTGATACCTTGTTTTTTCCCCAAGTTGATCTCACTATTTCACAAGGGAGAAAGAAAAACATTTTTAAATCACTGGCTAGTAATTGTTTTCATTCCATTGTTAAATCCAATGATCAGCCTGAGTGAAAAAGAAACATGTTCTTGATCCATGGCACTGAGTTCCCACTAACTTCGGATAGAGTAGTTGGTACAAGGTGGTAGCAGATCAAGGCTCATGCCAGCCTGAGGCTACCTGGCTCAACAAACTCTCAGGAGCACTAAAACAAGAATAATAAAGAAACAAGATTGAGAAAAGCGAATCCAAAAGGGTTCATCTCAAAGAAAGCACTAAATATACTTTAAGTGAATACTTTGATAAGCCTCTTGGATCACTCTTGAGTAACAAAAACATGGTTCCTAAATTCTCTTCTAAGGGTAGTGGGTCCAGTTTGCTATTGTTTTGTTAAGAGTTAGGAGAATGAATAGCTATAATACTCTTTCTTGCTTTCCTCCCTTGCAGCTTCAAAGAGATGTCTTTGGGCATCAACTGTTCAGCTTCCAAGTCGCCCACATACCATTCCAGTCTAGAGAAAGGAGATCTCTATTCAAGTCTACTGAATTATGCATTAGGGGCTTTAACAATGGGGAAAAGGTTCAATGTGTTACTGTACCCCTAAGATCATCATACAAAATACTTAAAAGGTAATATTGTTCCTAAAGGGTATTTAAAAGTGTTATATAAGAAGAATCATGACATGGCACAATGGGAAATCAATTTTAATTTTCACTCCTTTCTGCAAAATCAATATCTTTAATGGCAAAGAGATGATTGGCAGTAAGGAAGTTACCTGCCAGACAGATATACATTTAGAGAGACAGACAAAAAATGGAGTTAATATGTAAATCATGAACCCAACATTTTGAGAAACATGTTGAAGTGAAATTAAAGATGATGCTTAAAGTCAATAAGAGTAGAAACTGTCACCATGTTTGTGTATGTGTGTTCATAGATATATACACACAGAGAATGATAAAGAGATACAGATATAGATGTAATTATTTTGTAATAAACTAAAGTCTAACAAGATCTATAGATACACAGAAGGGAATGAGGACCATAAAAACAAGACCACCCCCCCCCAAATAGCATCCATATTGGACTGGTACAAGGGCTATCTAGTTTTTTAGTCAAATTGGTTAATCCTAATCATTAAGTGTGCAGGAAAAAACAGAAATTTATTTCAGAATTCCACTGAAAAGAGACAGATCTGAGAAAAAAGAGGTAAAGGCATTTAGAGAAAGATATACAGCTTTCAGTTCAAGTTCATTGATGGTATATTTTTTAAAGGCTACATTCAAGTTTGATCAGTTATTTTTTTTTAAAGATTTTATTTATTTGACAGAGAGAAACACAGACAGAGAGGGAACACAAGCAGGGGGAGTGAGAGAGGGAGAAGCAGACTTCTCACCAAGCAGGAGGCCCAATGTGGGACTCAATCCAGGGTCTCCCGGTTCATGACCTGAGCCGAAGGCAGTCGCTTAACCAACTGAGCCACCCAGGCGCCTCTGATCAGTTATTTTTTAAAAAACATTTTCATTATCCTCATTATGTCCCAGGTTGAGAGATTCTATAGAAAACAAACGCCATTTATAGGGTATTATTTAAATAAAACTTGGTACACCTAGAGTCTAGAGTCTAGATATTTTAATGCTATATCTTTTTTTCTTTTAAGATTTTATTTATTCATTTGACAGAGAGAGAGAGAGACAGTGATAGAGGGAACACAAGCAAGGGGAATGGGAGAGAGAGAGAAGCAAGTTCTCCATTGAGCAGGGAACCAGATGCGGAGCTTGATCCCAGGACCCTGGGATCATGACCTGAGCTGAGGGCAGATGCTTAATGACTGAGCCACCCAGGCACCCCAATTCTAGATCCTTTATATGTGATTTCTGTGTGGACATGTCACATGTTTTACTATGATATTACTGACATTTAGCATTGTATGTCCAAAATAATCACTGTATACTTAGGGGAAAAAGTTAAAAAAATGTTTTGGGGTGCTTTGAACCACTGCCTTCAGCTCAGGTCATGATCCCAGAGTCCTGGGATCGAGTCCCACGTCGGGCTCCCAGACGTGGGAAGTTTTGTGGGAAGTTTGCTTCTCCCTCTGACCTTCTCTGTCTCATGTTCTCTGTCTCTCTCTCTGTGTCTCTCTATCTCTCTCTCAAATAAATAAAATATTTTAAAAAATGTTTTTTCTTTTATGACATTTTGACTCTCCTTTGTGGGAAGTTTGCTTCTCCCTCTGACCTTCTCTGTCTTTGTGGGAAGTTTGCTTCTCCCTCTGACCTTCTCTGTCTCATGTCCTCTGTCTCTCTCTCTCTGTCTCTCTATCTCTCTCTCAAATAAATAAAATATTTTAAAAAATGTTTTTTCTTTTATGACATTTTGACTCTCCTTAATATTTCATATCAGTTTCTACCTACCTCCACATTTTGCTCCAAAATCAGTTTCCAAATTTCCACAAGTTTTAATGGGGCGGTACCTTTGTTAGTCCTAACATTACCACATGAACCAACTAGACTGTGAAAGTTTGGGTTATCTTGATTGCAGAAATATTTGGACCTTACTTAACATCTGTAAAACTTTCTGACATGCTAATATTTAGATAGCCTCTCATGATAGACCATGAAGACCCAACTCTATGAAAGCATCAGATTCTGATATTTACAAGTTAGGGCATCCTAGGAAAGTTACTTGACATCTGGAATCTCAGTTTCCCCAACTGTGACATACCACCTCAAAGGATGGCCATAAAGATTAAACAAGATCTTCCAAGTGTGATACCTACCACATGCCCACCTGTTCACTGATACTTTCTTGCTAAACTCATCCTAAAAAGACTGCTTCTTCGGATCCCTGAAACTGGGGTCCTGACATGAAGAAATGAATTGCCTGACAAGGTCAAGTTCCTTCTGGCTTTTACAACCTGTTTCCTGAAATCTCACATGGAGCCTTGAGAATTTGCTCAAATAAATAAATCTCATTTACCATGGATGAGTGACAGGATAACAGTGAACATCTACCTTTTCCTCTCTTCTAGACCATGATCTCCGGAATAGAGGCTGTATCTATTCTTTTCTATGTATCAAGCAAGTGGCTGCTGCACAATAACAAGTATTTACTGAATAAGTAAATGCCATTTTCACCTTATTGATGGAAGTTCCATGGCTATCGATGCCTACTAGGACTAGCATGCATTCTCTATGCCCCCCGAAACACCAAACATTAAATTACTGACTTACTCTCTCAGACGAGTTCTAGAGCCAGATTAGCTTTCCAAATTTCATCCAACTCTTTCTGTGGCCAATTCTACCTCTTTCCTCTTCTCATTGACCCCATGTTGCTAAAGCCACATCTACCTTTAAACAGAGTTTATTTTTCTTTTAAAATTTATTTTATTTATTTGAGAGAGAGAGAAAGAGAAAGAGAGAGAAAGCAAGCACAAGCAAGGGGAGGGGCGGAGAGAGAGGAAGAAGCAGACTCTCTGCTGAGCAGGGAGCCTGATGTGGGGCTCCATCTCAGGACCCCAGGATCATGACCTGAGCTGAAGGCAAACACTTAACTGACCACCCAGGTGCCCCCAAACTGAGTTTATTTTAGTGAATCTCACTTATGTTCTTCACTATCTTTACAATGTAACTGAGTTATTTTTGTATGTATCCCACCCCAAGAATAAGTAGAAAGCTCTTTGAGATTATGATTGAGCCCTCATTTAAAGCAGTTTTTCCATAAATAATTAGTGGATTTTGACACTAATTTGGTTTGGGGCCCTCTCAGAGATATCATTCTCTCAGAAGTCATTGATAGATTAGTTCTGAGGTTAGAATTGATTTAGGAGGATTTAGGCCATATGTGGAGACAGATGGGAGGGAAGGAGGATTTTAAGGAAAATTTCACAAGCAAAAGAATATTTGTACAAGATGTTAAGAAAAAAGAAAAGAAAAGAAAACAGATTTCTGAGGTCAAATAAAACTGGGATAAGCAAAATTAAATAAATTCTTTATTGCAGGACACCTCAAATCCTATCAAATGTCAAATCCTGTGTTATACTGGATTGTGAAATATACAAAGTTTCCTAACATGATTTGGCCGTGAAAGTTTTTTTATTTTTTTTTTGTTTATTTTCCTGGAGATTCTGAAAAGATTAGTGGAAAATGCTGCTGTGCATATGCATCCCGCTCACGATGGCTTCCCGTTGTCTGCTGGGGAAAAGTCTTGAAAAGATAATTAATTCCTTCTGAGTGAAATCTTACAATATCTCCCTTGATCCTTTGTCTTCTTAATCCACCAAGCATTTTTTTTATACCTAATTAAACTGTAGGCAAAGTCACTGCTCTAGTGTCTTTCCTTCCCATTATCTGTGTCAGAACCCCGCCCCAGACTCAAGGTCTAACAGACGGGGACAAACAGTACCATTAAAAACAATATAGTAGTCATCATTATTTCCCTTCTTGATCAATGTGCTTTTTAACTTTTGCTTAATTTAGCCTTCCACCTTTAACCTCAACAGAATAATAAATTTCTAGTGTTTAACCTGGGGGATTACAGAGATTTTTTCATTTTCCCTGATTCATTTATTCAACAAATGTTTATTGAATGCTTACTATATGCTGGGCAATGTCTTAGGTGTTTGAGATACATCAATGAACAAACAAAGACTGCTTTTGTAGAGTTGACACTCTAGCTGAAGGATGGAGACAGACAATAAAAATAAACCTAGGAAGGGGTGGCTCAGAGAGTTAAGCCTCTCTCTGCCTTCAGCTCAGGTCATGATCTCAGGGTCCTGGGATGGAGGTCCACATTGGGCTCTCTGCTCAGCAGGAAGCCTGCTTCCTCCTCTCTCTCTACCTGCCTCTCTGCCTACTTGTGATCTCTCTCTCTGTCAAATAAATGAATAAAATCTTAAAAAAATAAATAAACAAACCTAGTAAATAAACAAATAAGTAGTTAAGTAGGTCATAAAGCATATGTCCTGTGGGAGAAAGAAACCAGATAGTATATGGTAGGATGTCGGTTGAAACCATGAGTAAAGTGGTCTCCTTGAGAAGATGGCATTTTATGAAACTAAGAAATTGAGAGGTATAAAGTGGAATGAGGCATGGGGGCCATTCCCTTACTGGAGAGACAGAAATATAATTTTAATATATTTTGGCAAGTGACAGAGCAAAGTTCAGGGTGCCATGGGAATATGCGTCAGAGGAAAAAATCTCTAATCTGGGTATTCTGGGAAGGCCTTTTGGAAGATATGATTCCTAACATGATTTTTAAAGGTAAACTAACATGAACACGAAGCTTATTTTCTTTATTCCTGATAAACTGTCCCCTAGATGATGAAGGGACAGCTAGGTGAGTATACCACTTGGGGAGCATGCTTTTAGGCAGAACTGTTTTAAATGTGACTGTTCTCATTGAGCAATGAGAGAGGACCCTCACCCACTTACTGCTTCAGAGCTTCCATTTTTCCCATCTGATATCCAGAGTGAAGCAAAACAAAATATTTGAAAGTGCTTGAAAACATAATAAATAGAGAAATTATAGGAGCCTTGAAATTGTGGGTCAGTTTATAAGTGACATTTTAATTTGTGGACTTAGTATTTTTGCATGCTGTCCTTTCCCAGGGGAACTGCCATTGGAAAAAAGCTGCCTAGTCAGAAGGAAAGGGAGAGCAAGCCAGGCAGGGAAGGTCAAAGCAGGCAGGCCTGCAAAAGGGAGCGAGGGAGGAAGCAAGCCTAATAGTTTTCCATGTAGGTGGCCAACTCCGTGGCCTCAGCGAGTTACCAGTCCTGAGGCCGAAGCTGAAAGCTCTGTCAGTGTCTGCCCCTCGGGAAGGAACCACCATGGTGACCACAGTGCCCACAGGCTTTGCTGAGAGCCATCTGGGTCTCAGTGAAAAGAAAGGGCTGTGTCAGACCGAGTTGAGCCCAGCAATGCTCCAAGTGTCAGTCCAAACCTGGGAGCTCTCTTGGTAATGGTCTGGAGGCTCTGGAGGCTCCTCTTGTCCTGAAAGCCTAACCTTCAATTTGAAAATGTCCTCAAAGCTTTTCTCAAAATGAAAATATTTGTTCAAATCCTCAGAATGCAATAAGAAAATATCCTTCTAGCAAAAGCAATGACTTAGCATTTTGGGGTTGGCACAAAAGTAGGAAAACATAGCACAGGGAATCGCAGCCCGGCTGGCTATTGGCTGGGTCTTGCTTCTGAGGATTAAATCGCCTTATGAACTTGGCTTAACTTCCCTCCTGATGGTTCTTGGATAGTATTCCTGAGACCTAATATTTTTATGTACCCTAATTTACTTGAAGAATCTTACAGAAACTCACAATATTGGAAAACAAAGAGTAACTTTCATAACCCCTTTACTTTTGAGATGGGGAGACTGAGGTCTGGAGAGGTTTTATGACTTATATCCAAGGCCACATAACTAGTGCCATAGTTGGGAACAAAACTGGCTTCCTGACTCTTTCAAAATAAGACAGATTATCTCCTCCTCCTAGAAATCAATTTTCTCCTATTGCCCTTTTTATTCTTCAGTCACATGATGAAGTTTGCATTAATGTTAGTAATGCTCTTGGCACAAAGTCCAGGGAAACTATTCTCCAGTGTGTACTGTTTAGGAAACAACACACGAATGAGACAGTAGGTGGTCTGAAAGAGGAACTGTAAATGATGACACTTCTTCCAAATTCTCAGCCTTGCTGAACAGTACAGCCGGCTTGCTTAACCTGTTTCCCTATCTGCAAAATAAAAACGATCTGTTTCCATTTAGTGGTTACTGTGTGAAGTATTTGAAATCAATGATGGGGTGCGTGGCTTTGGGAGCTAGGAAAAAAGAGAAGTGTCTGCCCCCTCCCTGTTTTGCTTTTAGTAGGAATAATTATGCTATGCTCTATAGCATGCTCTAGACCCTTCCCCATATTAAAATTCCACTTCCCTCCCTTCCTTGTATAGTTAAGCTCACTCCTGCCTATACAACATGAAGAATCCATCTTATTTCCAAATCAGGTCCCTGTATTGTGCAATATTTTGTATGCCCCTTAATTATGTCTTTCAACAAGTGTCTGCATACTGGAACATTGTGTTCAGTGCTGAGGTGTTTCTTATTCAACATTCATTCAACAAAGACTGGACTGAGTCAGTGTCTACTACACAGAAATTTCTGTGCAGACTGCTGTGAATACAAAGTCAGTTGAGATGGAAACATGACCTCAAGAAGACTACCTCTAGGGGAAGATAAAAGGATGAACAAATAATATTTAAAGAAACTGAATTTATGTTAATAATTACATTGTCACATTTTTCTCTCATAAAAAAATATGTATATTATCTAATGTTTCTATGGAGCATATGAGCATCAAACACCATATTTCCAGAACAAAGTTAGGGAAGTGATGATATTAAGCCTGGATGATGTTATCTTCATTCTCTTCCTATAATTTCCACAGTGCTCTGGATGAAGAAAGGTTGCTTTTGTTAAGCTGCTGCTAAGTCTTGAGCCCAGTTCCTAACCCCACAGCCCTCCTAGCATCTGACATTCTGTGATGTCATCTTGCTATTTTATCCACTTTATAGATAGAACTACTAGTTTATGACCTCTGAATCATTCCCCCATAGCTTGGAAGGACATAGTATCTATAGTATCTATCACCATGACCTATGGGCACCATATTCTACCTGCCGGGGAGGGTCCTTTTCAACTTCCCCCATGCTCTTTGCAGGCAACAAGGCTCTGCAGAACTGGATTCTAGGATAAGAGGGAGCCTCTAATGAGGTGTGGAGGTAGGAGATGGCAGCATGAGTGTGCTTCAGGAATGTCAACTGACAGTTAAAGGGAACCCTTTAAGGTTCAGAATCTTTCCTTCCTCATGCAAATATTAAACTAAGCAGTAACAGGAAAAAGGAAATAGGAAAGAAGATGTGGGCAACTACATCTTGTGTTGTGCATTTCATAACTGTGCAGTAAGGAACTTCTAATCCTATAGACTTGCTTTTACTAGAAACCAGATACCTTTAAGGTTTTATCTGTGGGGACATCTTCCAGCATCAGAAGAAAATCTCCTACATAGTAAGATAAAGGGAGGCAGTAGACTCTGAGCAATGGGCTGGTGTTAGCCACAACAAAATGGCTTTAAGACTTGGAATCTGGATTTTCCAAAGCCAACTGGGGGCATTTACGAAGGCCTGAGAAGGACAACAGCAGGACAGGCAGCAAGAGCATCCAGCATGAATGTGTGCAAACGTCTCCAAAGCCAGATGGTGGAAGAACAGAGCCAGACAACACATGGCCGAAAAAACCTAGTCCGCCCTGTTCTGTTAAGAGGTTGAAATGGCCTAAACAGCACTACAAGGTTCCTAGGCTGTTCGTTGTCTTCTGTGCCATGTAAATGTGACCCTAGGACTGAGGCAGTTGTTCTGCTTTAGGTTTAGACACATCCTCGTAGAACAAGAGTCAAACAGGAAACCATGATTTTTCTTTTTTTTTTTTTTAAGATTTTATTTATTTGACAGAGAGAAACACAGCCAGAGAGGGAACACAAGCAAGGGGAGTGAGAGAGGGAGAAGCAGGCTTCCTGCCGAGCAAGGAGCCCGATGTGGGACTCGATCCCAGGTCTCCGGGATCATGACCTGAGCCGAAGGCAGTGGCTTAACCAACTGAGCCACCCAGGCACCCCGGAAACCATGATTTTTAAACTTAGTTTGGGCACTTCCAGAAGCAGACTTCGAGATAAGGATTTGAGTACAAAGGTTTAGATAAACAGGGAAGAAAAAGAGAGTAGGGGGTCAATAAAGGTGTATCATTTTGGTCAATAAAGGTGTATTTTATTATGACCACTTTATTATGGGCAATCAAGTCTGCTGCCACATCAGAGAAATGAGGCTTTGCCCCCTGGCACTTCAGCCTGCTATGCTGACCAGGTGCTCTGCTGTCATTCCAAAAATACAGAGATGCAAAACTGGCCCCTGGGAGTCTGCACTAAATGATACAAGAGATGTGGGATTATGGGGACCAAGACCATATGCTGCTGTACTTCCAGCCAAGAGGTTTAGGGGGCTGGCTAGTCCCCCATAGTGGAAGGGAGGGAGGGTCTCCTCTTAGGTCATAGTCATCTGCCCCAGTGGTGAAGCCCATAGGACCCAGAAGAAACACTGATTCCCCTTTGAGATAGATTCGGGTCTTTAAATGAATGAACAATCTTCAGACTCAAGCAACTTCAACAGTAATTATAACCATGTATTAGACTATGAAGATTTCTCTTGAAGGCTTAGGAATTCCACCCCTGGGGCTTGGGCTGATCTGGCTAACCATAGCACAATCAAGTGTGACACAGAGAACACTCTTCCAAATCAGATGGACATGAGTTGGTATTCGGACACAACGCTAGAAGTAATTCAGATTCTCTGAGCCTCAGTTTCCTCACCTCTCAAGTGGGAGTTTGGCCTGTTCTATCAGAAGATTGGGGGAGAATTCTGAAAATCTGCATTATGGTTTGTGACAACTTGCAGGAAGGCTACAGATATAAATCACAAAAACGTAAGCACCTTCCGAGCCCCTTGAATCTCTCCCAGGTGCTGAGCCCCACCCTGTTTGGGGCTCCTCATACAAGCCTTACTTAATACAAACCACCCTACACAAAATTTACTGATCTAGGCTGGGCTGACCTGAGGCACGGTCTGGAACACTCTGCTCTCATTCAGGGAACTTTGATGGCCTCTGACAGCTCTGATAGGAAATTGCCTCAAATGAAACTTTCTGTAGGGAAAAAAAAGAAAGCTGCTTTGGACCTACACAGACCTGGCTGTGATACTTTCTATTCTACTCTCTATTCAACAAATATTTAGTCAGTATCTATTTTTTCCAAATCACTATATGGGGTGTCACGTGACCTCAGAAAAATCCAGGAATTCTGCCAGAGACAAGGCATTTGGGGATAGAAAAGGAGCAAACACATGGTTTGTCCCTTTTTGGAATACAGGAAAAGCTCTCATCTCCCAACCCACAAGCCTAGCCCACCTACCTAATGGACTAGCAAAAGGGGGTGTAGAAAGGCATGATCACCCTAAAGAGGTTTGCAAAGTTAGAAAAAAAATGCCTGGGGTTGCCACTGAATCGCAGCCCTCTGAAACTTAGAAGAGCACAAATACTATTCTAAGCCTACTAGTGAGGGGTGAGGGCTGCTGAGGTGTTAACATGCCTCCCTTTCACAGATTCCTGGAGAGCACCTGCAGCTCTCCCAAGGCAGTGTAGCTGACACCTGCAGTTAAATGAAGATGGAAATTACCAAGAGTTGCAATGTGGGCAAAATGGTGATAAGGAATGATGATAGTTTTCTCCTTGCTTCAATCAAGATAGCATGGATGGCTAAAGGGAAAAGCTGGAGGACATGTTGGCTATTCTCCCTCTGTCCTTCCCAACCCACACTTTTTCCATTTCTGCTCTGTCCTGGAAGGTGGACCTGATCAGGCACCATCAGCATGTTTCTTTCTGGGTTGCCATGGGATGGTTCCATCCTTCACCAAAGGCCATACTTTCTGCAGGGGACCCTTTCCATGCAGGTAGGTTTTGTGTTCTCTCCTTCAGGCCCATGGTGGGTGTAGCTCTCAGCTGGTGATGGCTTAGAGCACTGCCCCATCCCTTCTTAGTGTCCATAAATTCTGAGCACATTATTGTAAATAACCCCTTTATTAAACTCTCCTTGGGGTGCCTGAGTGTCTCAGTCATTAAGCGTCTGCCTTCAGCTCGGGTCATGATCCCAGGACCCCGAACCCCGCATCGGGCTGTCTGCTCAGCGGGAAGCCTGCTTCTCCCTCTCTCACTCCCCCTGCTTGTGTTCCCTCTCTGGCTGTGTTTCTCTCTGCCAAGTAAATAAATAAAATCTTAAAACAAAAACAAAATAAAAAAACTCTCCTCAATTGTCCCGTTTGGCTGTATACCATCTGCTGTCTTCTGAGATCCTGTGAGAGATCTCTGCCTGTAGCAAGGGAAATCCTATGATGATGACCTTTTCCATTTGTTAATCCATTTTCAGCATAGCTGCTTAGTAAGTTGTCTTCATGTGCAAAAGAGCAAATATGAAACAATTTTATTCTTATTCAAACATTTATCAACTATATTCTGTTAAATCCCTTTTTAGGTCAGGATACAAGCTCCCTGTATTGCACCTCGATAGGACCCCAGAACTTTTTTTTATTATTATTTTTTATTAATGTTATGTTAGTCACCATACAGACCCTGGAACTTTTAGCTACTCACAGTGACTAAGAAAACCTCATTACATTTTAAAGATAGCCTCGGGCACCTGGGTGGCTCAGAGGGTTAAGCCTCTGCCTTTAGCTCAGGTCAGGATCTCAGAGTCCTGGGATCAAGCCCCGCATCAGGCTCTCTGCTCAGTGGGGAGCCTGCTTCTCCCTCTTTCTCAGCCTGCCTCTTCTGCTTATTTGTGATCTCTCTTTCTGTCAAATAAATAAAATCTTAAAAAAAATACTGTTAAAGATAGTGTCATTGATTCTATGTTTTTTTATTTCTTTAAAGATTTTATTTATCTTTTTAAAGAGAGAGAGCACACAGCAAGGGGAGTGGCAGGCAGAGAGGGAGAAAGAAGCAGGCTCCCTACTGAGCAGAGAGCCAGACATGGGGCTCAATCCCAGGACTCTGGGATCATGACCTGAGCGGAACACAGACCTTTAAATGATAACCACCCAGGTGCCCCAGTGCCATTCATTTTAAAACCTTAGTTGCAGTCCTTCCTTCGCCCCTCCTCACTTCCATTGCGGCCTTGGCTCATGGCTCTGGTCCTAGAGGACAGGAGCCAAGGTCAGTTTTCACATATATCCCCTCACTCGCCTTTTTCCCTATGCTTCTCTTCTGAGATTGGAGGGGAGGAGGTGGAGGAGGCAGGAAGGAACATGCTGTCCCCTCTTCAGCAACTGTCCTAGAGGAGGTCACTGGATTCTCTACGTTGGATTGTGGTACGCCTCTCATGCTGACTGGCCATTATTTTCCTCTTGGTAGGGAGAAAGCAGTCCAATAATCATCCTGACTTGAAATTACTCATTTGAACTGGACTTCTTTTACTCCCAGTCAGTACTCCATCAAGAACATCCCAGCCCCACTTTCTTGCTTGAAGTATCCTACTGCCTAAGTGTTCTGTCTCAGGAATGCCAGAAAAAAATAGCTCAAATCCAGTCACTACCTGATGAAAGGAAATTCTCATGTCCTTGGGATTGCCTTTTGGCTTCAGCTCCACCATCTTGCTCCTCCTTCATTTCCACACTCTGACAGCAGCGGCCACTCTGCTGAGTCATTCGTTAAGTACCTCCAAGGTGAGCAGTCCCCAGCTTCAGGCAGAGACACCACCTGAGTGTCCTCAATCTTTATGGGCACTTTTCTTGGGTCCTTTTCTCTGTGCTTCAGACACTTGAAAGCTGAAAGGAAAACCAGCATTTCCCTAAAGTGTGCACTCTTTCTCCTAGTCTTCCCCCACTACAAGATTGGGAAGGAGGTGATGGTGTCCTCAGCAAGCCCTCCTGAGAGGACATTGCCTCTCAAATTTGATACTTTTCCCTGTTAAAAATGTGAACATGGTTACTTAAAGCACTTTGTTCTCATCTTTAGATCTTAGTAGTAATTCTGTGAAAATCAAGAAAAGGGTCATTCCATACCTCACACTCGCTCACTCTATCAATGTATGATGTGCAACCCACATCTATTACCTCATTTGATTCTCAAAATAACTCTGTAAATTTGCAGGGCAATGTGAAATCCATTTTATAGATGAGGAAACTAAGGTTTAAGGAAGATAAGTGACTTGCATTAAAAAAATAATGCTAGAGGGACACTTGTGTGGCTCAGTTGGTTAAGCATCTGCCTTCAGCTTGGGTCATGATCCCAGGGTCCTGGGATGGAGCCCCACATCAGGCTCCCTGTTTCTCCCTCTCCTGCTCCCCCAATTGTATTCTCTCTCTAGCTTTCTCTCTATATATATCAAATAAATGAAATATTTTTAAAAATTAATGCTAGAATGTCAATCTGATACAGGATTTGATCCTGGAAATCCAGTGTCTTGACTCTCTCTGTCCAATAATTTCTCTGTTAGATCAGACTGTGAGTTCCTGGAGGGCCAAGACCTTACCTTGTTTATTCCTGCATCCTTCTACACCTGACAAAGATAATGTGTGTTCTGCAGATAT
This sequence comes from Spilogale gracilis, assembly GCA_004023965.1. Classification (NCBI taxonomy): domain Eukaryota; kingdom Metazoa; phylum Chordata; class Mammalia; order Carnivora; family Mephitidae; genus Spilogale; species Spilogale gracilis. The sequence goes on along the minus strand of PITA01004649.1, from coordinate 36,446 downwards.
TAACCAAATGGAAGAGCAAATAAAGCAACTTATTTCTAGACTTTCCATTGGGTCCCAGAATCCCAGACCCAAAAGAGTCATTAAAAGTTATCTAATCAACTCTCCATCTGGTGGTTGAACCCCACCTATGAGTCAGCTTTTCTTCTCAGTATAGCTATTGAGTCTTTCAAAACCCATGATCATAAGCTCTGAGCATTCTCTTCTCCCAGCCAAACTTCTTCAGTTAATATAACAATTTCATGAGAGATATGGTCTTGAATCTTTTATGGGCCAAAACTCGGTCATCATCATCAGCAACATGACTGTCAGGTACTGTGTTAATTCCTCGACTTCCACTCTCTTATTTAATCTTCACAAGAAACCAATGGAGGAGATGTTGTGATTCGTATCCTTACTTTAAGATGGGGAAACTAAGGCTTACACTGGTTAAATTATTTTTCCAGAGACACACAGCCCGAAAATAATAGTGTCAAATTTGGATCCCAGGATTGTCTGATTGCAGAGTCTGAGGTTTCACACATGACAGCTCTCAAACACGATCCCTACTTTGTGGTCTGACCAGGATAGCATACATTGGAGACATTGATCCCGTCGTTCTAGAATCTACACTTAAGGCTGCCTGCACCATCTAGGAAAACATTCTCATTTCTAATGAAAAACAGATTTTTGCTTCTCTGTACTATCCTGAAAATACAGCTTTGCAGCATTCTCCTTTTTCATGTGAGTATCTCTTTCAGGCACACCCATTCCATGAAGCTATTGGTTTTGAGAAACCAGTACACACATCTCTCACCAGTAAGATCTGACAAGGAGAGTGAAGTGCAAGTACTTTAAGGCAGCTAGCATGTCACTGATGTCAGTAAAGGAAGGCTACTTGCTGAGAAGATGATTCATGTTGTTTTGAATGAAATGGAAATAGACTTCTCTGTACCTTTCCCATCTCCCTCCACCCTGATCCTGTGCCCACAAGATATTTTTCCAGAGGATCCTCTGAGATCTATAGACATTCTGACTGTAGGATCATTGGTTTATTCAATTGGCAGAAGCTTCAGAAATCATCCAGACTGATTCCCTCACTAAATGGAGGAAGACACAAACAAAGAGAGGGGCAGTCACTCACCCATGTCACACAGCAACTTACTAATAAGTAAAGCTCTAGTCTTCAGATTGCTGGGCTTGAATTCTTGTCACTCACTACTACTCTCTCAACCAATGATTTGATAGATAAGAATGGCTAGCAGGAGTATAGGTGAGAAATGTCACTTACTGATTACCTCCTGTATGACAGTCATTATGTATTTAATCTTCATGGAGCATTTTAACTACACTGAAAGCTGATATTATCTTCATTTTATATATTAGGGACTTAAGGCCAGAAATTTTAAGTAATTGTCTACATGTACAGAACAGGAAAGTGACAGGACCTACTTTTAAAACTGGATCTCCCCGGTTCCAATGCTCATGTCTGTTCCAGTAATGACATTTCTGTAGCTGAACCCTGGTTTTTCTTCTCTCCTTTCCCATCCTTCCCCTCCATTTCCTTTCCCTCCCCTCCCCTCCTCTCTCCTCCTCTCCTATCTCCGTCTCAGTCTGTGTGTGTGTGTATATGTCTCCCTCTTTTTCCCTACCCGCCCTTCTCTCTCCCAGTAAATGGAACCACCATCTATACAGTGGCTCAAACCAGAAGCTCTCTTTCTTTCAAACCCCACATCTATTCAAGGTCCAAGTTCTGACATGCTACCTCCTGAAAATCTACCTACTGTCCCTCCCCACTGTCATGACAGGTGATCATGACATCACCAGCTACTACCTGGACCACCATAGAAGACTTCTAATTCACCTCCCCATCTCTACTCTCCATACTGGAGCTCAGGGACCTTCTTATCTGACCATATCACTTCTCTGCCTAAAACTCAGTAATGGCGTCCCATTGACTTGGGGACAAACCACAAATCCTTACCAGTGTTCACAAGCCCCTCTCACAGCTGGTGTCTCTGTTCCCCTTTCAGGGCCCCTGCTGCCCTGGCTCTCCAGATTCCTTCCCAGCCCTCCCATGTGCCTGGGAACATCTTTACTTGGCTAACACTCAGACTTCCAGTCTCAACCTGAACTTCACTTGTGTAGGTTTGCCATCCAGAACCTTCCACATCAGTTGAACTCCTCCTTTTGTACACTCTCACGGAACTCTTTACTTAATCTTAAGTCTCACTCAACAACCTTGTGGCACATGTTCATATCTGTCTGCCCCTGTGACCATGTGCTCTGTGAGGAGTGAAATGGGGGACTTCCTCATGGACTCCAGTATCTCTGGCACTAAACTCCGTACCCGGCACATAGCAAGAATTCAGTTACTACACAGTGAATGCATGAATTAATTAAAAGATTAACTCTACAACTGAGAGGAGCAGGAATGTGTGGAATCAGCATTTCTGCTATGGAAAGTCTCTAAGCACTGAGCCCAGGTAACAGGTGCGGTCTCTGTTTTCTCTTTAATACCTCTTTGCTTTCCTAAACAAGTGGTACCTCTGTAAACAACAGATGATGTTGAAGGAGTTTTTGGATTCACTAGCATTGGTTAACATGATGAATTCAATCATTGCATGCAACATATTGGCCACATTGTTTCCCTCCTTTCCCTTGCCAAATATTAAATGTGTGCTGGCTTAATTTCCTGCTAATGGTCTTCCTTCAACGATAAATAACCACTGAGCCAGCACATGTGTCTGAGTGTTGGCAGCAATATTTATATATAAATACAATATGCCTAGATGTAGCAACTAAGAACAGCAGAGTACTTGAAGGGACTTTGGGAATCACTTAACACAACCCTCTTACTTCACAGATGTGAACATTGGGCTTCCAGGTCAAAAGGGTAGATAAAGTACGTGCTAAAATTACCCCTTCCATGGTTTAAATGGAGAGAAATTCTGGATAAAGCATTCTTTAAAAAATATACAAACCAACTACAAAGAAAGGAAGGAAATCTGCCTATGCCAGAAATTTAGAGGGAACCCCAGTGGTTAGTGGAAGTTGAAGCTGAATTGCTCCCAAGGGGATTAACCCAACGTAAGCCTCAGGAACTGAGGTTTCAATGGTTATGTTGTAAAAAGATTGGATCAAGATCCAGATCACGGTATGGATCTGAAGCTAAGACCCCTCCTTAAACATAGAGCTAGGATAGGCTTTCTGTCCATGAAAGAGAATATGAAAATCTCTAAAAAGTAGCACTAAGTCAGCGCTAGAAGCAAGCCGACCTATTCTGGCTGAGGGTGGAACCACAGCATGAAATAGGAATTCTAAAATTGTGCCTTACCAGGAGCAGACCTGACTTATTGCTGTAGAAAACCAAAGTCCTAGAAACTAGGGAAACTAATTTACTATGTGAACTCTCTAGTGTCTGCTCAAGGATCAGCATTGAAGCACCTTGTAGGCTTTGAGTAGGAAACCTGAAGGTACCATAGGGAATTTAGGATCTTACACAGCCTCAGAAGGATGTGGGGAATAAAATCAGGATGGCCACTGCTAGCTTTCAGGATCTGGAAGTAGAGGGTAGCAGGCTGACTGCCACCAGGGAGTCCAGCTGCCTAAAGTGGGAGATTCTTCAGAGCAGGAATCAGAACACTATAGCCTTTGGGCCAAACTTGGATCATAGCCCATTACTGTACTGCCAGCTAGCTAAGAATATGTATATATATATGTATATATACATATATATATATACTCTTATATATATATGAACATATATATGTATATGTATGTGTATATGTATGTATATATGGCATATATATATGGCAAGTAAAAAGAAGGAAGAAATAGGTAAAAGAGACCTTAGAAGGCCTGAAAATTCTAAAATATTTATACCTGGTCCTTTGCAGCAGAAGCGTGCTCAACTCCCACACGGGAGACTAGACAGAAGGCACTGGCCATGCTCTTACATCTTACAGCCCCAGCTGTGGCTGCAGAACAGCTTTGCTTCTTTCCAAACCTTGTGTGAGTGCTTCTTGTTGTCAAAGCCATCCCAAAGGATTCTGGGAAATGTAAGGATTCTCACACTTTATTCTGAGATGCAGTAAAAAGTTTAGAAAGATCATGGGGTGCCTGGGTGGTTCAGTCAGTTGAAAGGCTGACTCTTGGTTTCAGCTCAGGTTATGATCTCAGGGTTGTGGAATCGAGCCCATCATTGAGCTCTGCACCTAGCAGGGAGTCTGCTTAGGATTCTCTCTCTCCCTCTGCCATTTCCCCTCTCTCACTCTCTCTTTCTCACATACATAAATAAATTTAAAAGAGTTTAGAAAGCTCAGGGATGATGCTTAGGTGACAATCCAGATGGGAAGCTCACACCCTAATGCAAGTGTGGGAGAAAAACCTACATAAGATCATTTGCACAGAAAATGAACTCCCAAAGCACAATTCCAAAACATAGATATAAATCAGTGCATGGAAGAAGGATCACAAACCCTCAAAAATGGGAAAATAAAAATATGAGGAAGGACTAGAAGTACTATTGTGATCTAAAAAGGAATGTAAGAAACACGTTATAAATGTTCTAAGAATTAAAGGAAAGAATGGTGATGGTAAGAAAAAGGAAGATTTTTTTTAAGTAGATATAAAGAAGAACAAAATAACCAAGATACCACTCCACAACCACATTCTATCTCTGGGGATTTACTAAGGAAAAAAAATCTATTATATAGGAGAAGATGTAAGAAGCATAAGAAAAATTAAAATTGGCAAACTGGGAAATCTAAATAAGTACCCAGTGTAATATGAATAGTAACAATATTCACCCAAGTATTTAAGCTGGAAGTATAAAATTCGATAATCCTCTCTGGTAGCTGGAGTAGGGTGTTTGCAGAGGGATGTTAAAACATGCTCAGGTCCACATTTCTTTTGAGGGCAGAATATAGACACTGATTAACATTAACCTTTATTAGAATATTAGAAATTTAAGCACCTATGTTCAATTCCTAAAGGTAACTATTAAGCAAATAGTTCCGCAAAATTTCTAAATACAGTAGCAGCATCATAAGCATTAAGCAAATTGATTATTCCCATGGAAAGCAAGAAAGGATGAACAGCAGAGAACACAGAGAGTGGGGAAAAGTCGCAAGAGGCCTCCCAATAGGGCCAGGCCAAGACTGAGCCCAGGAGGTGACTCCCAGCTCACTGCCACCTCATTTATACCAACATGTCTCTCTCCATACTCCATTCCTGACATACGCAGAGGAATTGTGTGAATCCTAATGCCAAATCTTTGTTATCCCATAAAAATTAAGATGTGATTGGAGGTATACTGAGAGGGTGAAAAAAAAAGTGCTTTTTATTTAAATATATGCACTTTTTATTTATTTTATTTAAATATATTTAAAATTCCAGCCATTCGCCATATCTCCTTGGATAAAGTAGTGAACTTCTCTGCTTCAAATTCATCATTTGTTGAATTAAAGGAGTAATAGTTACCCCCACAGAATTAATGTAAACATCAAATTGTTTAATAGAGATTAAATAAACATAAAGCACTTGGTGTAATTCTGGATACTTAGTATAAGTTTAGTTAATGTAGCTGGAGTTAATGGGAGAGAAATTTCTAAAATAAGAAGAAGGATGTCAACACTGGAGAGGTAGTGTCCAGCATCAGCTCTAAGGAATGTGGTGAAATCATTAACAAAAAAAAAAAAAAAAAAAAAAAAAATTGATGGTGAGGTGAGAAGTGAAGACGGTTAAGAATGGGTGGGGAAGCATGGCACAAAATGAACAAAGACAAGGCCTCAGGACTAAGTCAAATCATGATGTAAGATTGCCAAGGCCTCACCTGTAGGTAGTGCCAGATATGAGATGCAGAGACGGGTCTGCTGAGTTAGCAGAAATTGTCCCAGAGGCCAATACCTAGTTTTGTAGATGTAATTTTAATAGAACCCAAACACATCCATTTATTTGTATACTATCTGTGGCTACTTTTGCAATGGCAAAGGCAATGTAAAGGAGACTATGTTTCCAGCAAAGCCTACAATATTTACTATCTGGCCTGTTTTGAAAAAGTTGGCCAAGCCCTGGCTTAAAGGAATATGCATGCTTAGACAATCTCCACCACTCTGTAAATGGTGAAGGCAATCCTATGTCTTTTTTTTCTTTTAAGATTTTATTTACTTGACAGAGAGAAACACAGAAGTAGGGTAATCCAGGGAGAAAAACGAAACAACAGAGACTTTGGACAGAGAAACAAACTGAGGGACTTGGAGGGATGAGGGTAGAGGGATGGGAGAACCTGGTGGTGGGTACTGGGGGCACCTATTGCGTGGAGCACTGTGTGTGGGGAATGGGGAATGAATCTTGGAACACTGGGAAAAAAATATTTAAGTAACAATAAAAAAAAAAAGAAAAGAAACACAGCAAGAGAGGAAACACAAGCAGGGGAAGTGAGAGAGGGAGAAGCACGCTTCCTGCTGAGCAGGGAGCCGAATGTGGGGCTCGATCCCAGGATCCTGGGATCATGACCACCCTAGCTGAAGGCAGATACGCAATGACTGAGCCACTCAGGCGCCCGATCCTGTCTTTTTTTTTTTTTTAAACACTTTGTTTATTTATTTGAGAGAAAGAGAGTGAGTGAGAGAGAGCATGAGAGGGGAGAATGTCAGAGGGACAAGCAGACTCCCCACAGAGCGGGGAGTCCCATGTGGGACTCGATCCTGGGACTCCAGGATCATGATCTGAGTTGGCTTAACCAACTGAGCCACCCAGGAGTTCCAATCCTATGAATTTAAAACTGACCAGCTCATCATGTAGCTACATCGACTAAGATGAACTCAAACTACTTCCAGCCTTACTACAAATGCCTTCGGTTCCTTTGTGTTGGTCCCACCTAGTGCTGACCTACCTTCTTACCTCTAGCTCTGCCTCTAATTTCTGATCTGTAAGGTCCTATTGTCGGGGTGCCCGGGACCCCGTCCCTTGGCTACATAAGTGTTCACAAAATGGCGGCTGGCAGATCACCATGTACCGCCAGAACTGTGGTAAACAACTGAGGAGCGCCTTCCAGTTGAGTAACAAGGACTCCTGGCTGCACGTGAACAGCCTCCTGATTGACTGCACGTGAACAGCCTCCTGATTGACTGCACGTGAACAGCCTCCTGATTGCACACAGCCTCCTGATTGCACGCAAACAGCCTCCTGATTGGCTGCTGTGTTGTATATAAGCCGTTGTATATAAGCCGAGGGACTTTCCGGAGGAGAGAGATGTATATATACATACACCTGTGCGGGAAGGAGAAGAATAAAACAGCCACTTGTACCAGTTTCGTGTTGCGTCCTCTCTGCGGGCAGGGAGAACGCAACATCCTGTCTTATCAGGAGCTAGTCCTCCAGAAGGAAAGAAGGCACCAGAATCACTCTCAGAGCAAGGATCCCATCTCACCTCTGTCTTTCTCACAGAATTCTGACACCCAAGAGAACCTAGGAAAATGTCTATTGACTGAATAAACACTATAAAGAGGGGAAAATCCAGACATTCAGAGTGAAAAAGCCGGCCAGAAGAAAGGCAGAGAGAAGAAAAGAAATGCCCAGATCCTGGTCTGTCAGGAGCCGGGTGGCGTTGGACCACTGGGGAGAGTTGGGACAGAACAGCAAGAAGGACATCACAGAGAGCTCTGCGTGAGCAGTAAGACTTTCTGATCTGATTGTGAAGGCAGCTGGCGGATGCGGACTTAGAGCTGGAGCAAACCTGCTTACCCAGTCAAGCTGCTTCAGCATCCCATGACATAAAGGCCGAGGGGTGGAAGGTGGCAGGGATGGAAAAAAGGGGAAGGAGACATTTGGGAGGTTTGTGCTATCCACTGCCCACCCTGCTGGGGCTTGCTGTGCAGGGAGTCGACCCTGCAGAATTCTCGTTCTCAGGTCCCCGGGACAACTGGCTTCAGTTCTGCTTGGCCATGGGAGGCATTGATGGCTGGTGGGCATGTGGGAGGAGGGCAGATGCCAGTCTCTTTCCACCCCTCTCTTTCTGTTCCAGGGTGTCTCTGCATCCGTTTTGGCCTCCCCTTTCCTGTTGCAGCCCTTCTCTCTCCATACCCAGGTCCTGACCGGGCTCCTCTTGGCTAGATTCTGCAACCACTGTCATTTCTGTTGGTGTCTACAGCCCTAAGAATGCTGGCAGCTTTCTCTTAGGTTCCTGATGTCTAGGTGGCCTTGCTGTCCCTATTTGACCTTTTAGCTCTTCTAACAAGTTTGTCATCAGTTCATTGGGTTAAATCCTCCCATTAAACTTCCTGACTGGGCCCTGTTTTTTTTCTGACTGAACTCTGATTGAGATAGGCATAAAGGAAGAGAAAAACACAACAACTTGCTTTTATTTATCTCCATCTCCCTAGTCCTTAGCACTGGCCTGGCATAGGACACACACTTGGTAAGTACTCATTTAATTAAACTCAATGCAAAACTCCTTTGAAGCAACCAAAATGAAAGCGCTTTCCTTCTGTTTTCCAAGCCCGAGTAAGAATGCATCCAAGAAGCAAGAGTGGAAGTGAGAGGAAAGATAAAGTGTCCTGACGTCCTTGTAAGGGAGAGCTGCAGGGAGACAAGTTCATGTGTCAGGGCTCCATGCACGCCGGAGCCCCTGGAAGCAACCTTCCCCTCGGACTTGGTCTAGGCAAGGTGGCTGGAATACAGAAGCCACCCCAATTTGCTTGGAAGGATCAAATTTAGATAAACTGCTAGAACTCTCAAAGCCCTGTGGTTTCAGGCAGAAGACAGGCTCAGGAGCACAGTTAATAAATAGCTTCACAGGACTCAGCAGGAGGGCAGGGAGCCCTAAGCACAGTAGCTCTGGCTCAAGGTTTCCAGCAACCTGTCCAGTTCCCAAACCCCAAGCAATCTCTGGAATCTTTTGATTTTTAATCAGCCTTTCCTGGACCCCATGTCTTGATCAAACTTTCCCTGAGAGCAACAGGACCCACTGGATGAGCACAGGACTTGGAATCTGAAAAGAGGACCCTGGTTTTTCACTTTGCTGCTTAATGACCTCATGAACTTAGTCAAGTATCAAACTCTATAAGTAGCGCCTTTTTTCACCTGTAAGAGAGAGAGAATAATACCTAAGCCTAAGGGGATTGTGGCATTGAAGAGAAATTATTTAATATCTTAAAAATAAAAATAATGGAGTGGTTAAAGAGACATGCTATGAAGTCAGTTTTTGGTTGGAGTCTCTGTTCTTATTAACCTGGCCCATACAGTCTCCCTGAACCAGTTTTTAAACCTAAGAAATGAAAATGGTAATAATGTCTACTTGATAGTGTTGCTGTCAGGAATGAGATAAAGAACTACGAATTGCTCAGAAAGGTAGCGGTACATTGCTGTAAGCATTAGATGCTCTCACCATCAGTGTGCCCGCTGTGCACACTGGAGGCACAGGCTTATGTGCGGTGCATAATCTTCACGACCCTCTGCCATGAATCCCATTCTAAAGATGTTTCTACTGAGGCTTAACTTGCCTAGGTTAACACAGTTTATCCTTGACCAAGATTAACATAGATTTGACTCTGACTAAAAACACTTACCCACAAAAAACATGCATAATACCTCTCAAATATTAATTATAATATTGTTGTTATGATTACAGAAAGTTATATGTTTCCTGACACAGACTGGCTATTTTCATCTACTGGTCTCCTATCTTTCATGTGTAAGGATATCTATCTACTACCATTAATGGTGTACTCCATTGTAGGTGAAGTTCAAGTGTCATTTTCTCAAGTGAATTAGGGTTATTTTTCTTTTTAAGATTTTATTTATCTGACAGAGAGAAACACAGCAAGAGAGGGAATACAAGCAGGGGGAGTGAGAGAGGGAGAAGCAGGCTTCCTGCCGAGCAGGGAGCCCGATTTGGGGCTCGATCCCAGGTCTCCGGGATTGTGACCTGAGCCGAAGGCAGTTGCTTAACCAACTGAGCTACCCAGGTGCCCCAAATTAGGGTTATTTTTAAGGCTCGGACATACAAACTGAGGTTTTTAAAAAATATTTTGCCCCAGAGATAGGAAATAGTACTTATTTTTTAAATTGTTAGTCCAGCATCTGAATCAAATGTGGTATTTTGTCATACACAAAAATAAATTCAAAATGAATTAAAGACTTAACAATGAGACCTTAACCATAAAAATGCTAGAACGGAGCAGACATAGTAATGTCTCTGACACTGGCCATAGGAACATTTTTCTAGATATGTCTCCTCAGGCAAGGGAAATAAAAGCAAAAATAAACTTTTGGGACTACATCAAAATAAAAATATGCACACTGAAGGAAACAATAAAACTAAAAGGCAACCTACAGAATGGGAGAAGATATTTGTAAATGATGTATCTGATATAGGGTTAGTATCCAAAATATATAAAGAACTGATACAACTCAATACCTAACTCAATACAAAGAAAATAATCCAATTAAAAATGGGCAGAAGACATGAATAGACATTTCTCCAAAGGAGACATCCCGAAGACTAACAGACACATGAAAAGATGCTCAACATCACTCACCATCAGGGAAATATAAAACAAAATTACCATGAGATACACCTCACACCTGCCAGAATGGCTGAAATCAACAACACAAGACACAACAGGTGTTGGCAAATTTGTGGATAAAAAGGAACCCTTGTACACTGTTGCTAGGAATGTAAACTGATGCAGCTGCTCTGGAAAACCATATAGAGGTTCCTCAGAAAGTTAAAAATAGAACTGCCTTATGATCCAGTTATTGCTCTATGGGCCATTTGTCCAAAAAAAAAAAAAAAGATGAAATCAAAAGGATACATGCACCCCTACGTTTATAGAAGCATTATTTACAATAGCCAAATTATGGAAGCAACCCAAGTGTCCATTGATAGACGAATGGATAAAGAAGACTTGTTATATATGCACAATAGAATATTATTTAGCCTTTAAAAAGAACAAACTCTTACCATGATGTGGATGGAGCTAGAGAGTATAATGCTAAGTGAAATAAGCCGGAAAAAGACAAACAGCATATGATTTCACTCGTGTGTGGAATTTAAGAAAAAAACAAATGAGGAAAGGGAAAAAGAAGCTAGACAAACCAAGAAAAAGATTCTTCACAATAGAGAACAAACTGATGGTTGCCAGAGGGGAGGAGGGTGGGGAAATAGGGGAAATCTGTGGTGGAGATTAAAGATGCACATGTGATGAACACCAGGGGTTGTATGGAATTGTTGGATCACTATATTGTACACTTGCAACTATTGTAATACCGTATGATAACCATACTGGAATTAAAATTTTAAAAACACTTATAAAAATACAGTATTATTTTGGAGAGATTTCTAGTAAAAATAATGCAATGTCATGTGGGGTCGGTTTTGGTTTGAGTTTATAGCAAGCCAAGGAAATGAGCAATGAACTTGGAATCTGGTACTTAGGAGGTGAGGTCCAGCTCTGTGACCTGAGGATATCTACAGACCTTATTGCATCTCAGTTTCGTCAACCATAAACTGAGAGTATTGAGTGATGTGACTTCTGACATTCTTTCCAATCCTAAAATGTGAATGTTATTTTTCCCCACAATGTCAATATCCTTTGTGATAATGATGGCAACAGAAGACATTTACTTAACCAGGAAACTCTAAGTCTTCATTTGATAGCACTAACGTGTGTGCATATCCTCCTATACTTGGCTTGCAGCAAAGTGTTAGTCTAAAATTACAGCTCCCTCAAATCACATTATTTCTATGTATTAAGCTGAATCCTAACACTTGAAGTTTGAAGTTTTTATGATTTTGGCCAGAGCAGACATCCTGTTTTCCAGGGACAAAGGGCTTTAAAATTTACTTCTCTGCAAATCTACTCTCTCTCAAAATCATATTTTGATGAGTTAAGTGCAAATGAATCAAGAACATACGGATTTCATTTTCCTTGAAATTCTCATGGGCTAAAAGTAGAGAAAGAGAAGAGGAGGGGAAAGAGAGAGGGAGCAGCTACACAAGAGAGGAGAGGGGTTCTGTGGAACAACAACAAAAATCTGGCATTGTTCTTGGAAGCAACTGCCAACTATGGGTTGTAGTAGATTCACTATCACTCTCTAACAGCCAAGGGGACCCTTGTGTCTCTAAGGGTTTCTAAGGACTGGACTCCAAATGCAGCATGATGTGGGAAAAGGGACAATGGTTTTGGAAGTAGATCACAATTTAGACCATTTGCTAGTAGCATATCTCTATGCAAGTCACTTAATCTTGGGAGCTCCATTTCTGCAAATGGGAATAACAGTGCCTATGACAGATGGTTACCATGATGCTTATTAACAACAATATTTATAAAGTTTCCAAGAACATACCTGCAACATAGTAATATCTAGTATCTGTTCTTATTCCAACATTGTTTGGCACCTAACCTAACAAGCCAGTGGAGAAGGACCTTCTGGCAAAACCATCTCAATCAACTCATCTGTGACTGTCCTTTATCCATCCTGCCTTCCTTCTACCCTTAAATCCTAAATCCTGTGAAAAGTCAACAGTCTGCAAAAGTAACTGTATGTGTGACTTAAGAGTTTCTGTGCCTGCAACACAATATGTTCACAAATATGTTTCTCCCCACAAGTGGTGGTGGGAAAACAAGGCTAGAGGAAAGTACCAATGTTCCCCTAAGTTTGTGGTCAGAACAAGTCCCCGTCTGGTTCACTTCTGGGCTGTTCTTGGCCACCTCACCCTTAAATTGCTCCCTGTATCCATTCAGTTCCCAGAACCAGGGAGTCCTTCTAACTGTTTCCAGGGTTACCTTCTATTATTGCTTTTTTCCAAGGCCTCCAATTCCTTGGAAGGAAGGAATTAATTAAGGCTGAGCCTTCCTCCCTCCTCTCACGCCTTGGGCCTGCTCTGTCCTTCCCGTGTTAGTACTTACTCTCATCCCCTCCTCTCCTTCTTCCCCTTCCCCTCACTGGGAGGGAGGAAGGAGTAAAGCCATGTGTCTTCTGCTGCTTCTGGTTCTGACAGGTTATATCAGTTGAGATTTTAACTCACTTTTGAAAACATTCTAAACCCTAGACCAAATTGCCTTTTTTTAAATTTTTTTTATTGTTACTTAAATTTTTTTTCCAGTGTTCCAAGATTCATTCCCCATTTCCTACACCCAGTGCTCCACGCATTAGGTGCCCCCAGTACCCACTACCAGGCTCTCCCATCCCTCCACCCCTCTCCCTCCAAGTCCCTCAGTTTGTTTCTGTGTCCAAAGTCTCTGTGGTTTCATTTCTCTCCCTGGATTACCCTACTTCCCATTTACTTTCCTTCTCCCACTGTTCTCCAGGTTACCCCTCATGCGTCGCAAGTAAGTGAAACCATGCGATACTTGACTTTCTCCTCTTGGCTTATTTCACTCAGCATAATCTCTTCCAGTCCAGTCCATGCTGCTACAAAAGTTGGATATTCATCCTTTCTGATGGAGGCATAGTATTCCATTGTATATATGTACCACATCTTCTTTATCCATTCATCTGTTGATGGGAACCTTGGCTCTTTCCACAGTTTGGTGATTGTGGCCATTGCTGCAATGAACATTGGTGTACATATGGCCCTTCTTTTCACTACATCTGTATCTTTGGGGTAAATGCCCAGTAGTGCAATTGCAGGGTCATAGGGTAGCTCTATTTTTAATTTTTTAAGGGATCTCTGCACTGTTTTTCAAAGCAGCTGCACCAGTTTACATTCCCACCAACAGTGTAGGAGGGTTCCCCTTTCTCCGCAGCCTCTCCAACATTTGTTGTTTCCTGACTTGTTAATTTTGGCCATTCTGACTGGTGTAAGGTGGTATCTCAGTGTGGTTTTGATTTGAATTTCCCTGATAGCTAGTGACGCTGAATATTTTTTCATGTGTCTGTTAGCCATTTGTAGATCTTCTATGGAGAAGTGCCTCTTCATGTCTCTTGCCCATTTTTTGATGTGTTCATCTTCTTTTTGCGTGTTGAGTTTGAGTAGTTCTCTATAGATCTTGGATACCAGCCCTTTGTCTGTAGTGTCATTTGCAAATATCTTCTCCCATTCTGTGGGTTGCCTCTTTGTTTTGTTGACTGTTTCCTTTGCTGTACAGAAGCTTTTTATTTTGATGAAGTCCCAGAAGTTCATTTTTGCTTTTGTCTCCTTTGTCTTTGGAGACGTGTCTTGAAAGAAGTTGCTGTGAAGAATGAAACTAGACCATTCTCTTTTACCACACACAAAGGCAAACTCGAAATGGATGAAAGACCTCAACGTGAGGCAGGAATCCATCAAAATCCTGGAAGAGAACATAGGCAGTAACCTCTTTGACAATTTTCCTTTTAAGGGTTGATCTTGTTTTAGTTTTAGATTCTATCCATCCACATGTATTCCATAGCTTGGTTTCCTTGTCTTCAAAATGCATGTTAATAGGGACAGTTGCCTGGCTCAGCTGGTAGAGCCTGCAACACTTGATTCCTGATCTTGGGGTCACAAGTTTGAGCCCCAAGATGAGTGCAGGGCTTACTAAAATAAAAAACAAAAAACCAATTGGACTTAATAAAACTTTAAAGAGTGCATTTAATAAGTCAGGCTTACCTAAATACTAGGTCTCCTACCTCTGACACCATGAGGTAAGGATGTGGGCTCTGATCTCTATGGAAATGCTAAGAATCCAGTGAAACTAGGAAGTGAGACAATGGAAGATCAAAAAGCATACATAAATTACCATTTCCTCCTTAGGACTCCAAAAGAAAAAACCCACACTCATTTTTTTCCCCAATATCAGGAGAGATATTAGTATCAGAGAACTTTATAATAAAAACAACAAAAAAATAATATCAACCATTTTTTAAAAAGATTTTATTTATTTGACAGAGAGAAACACAGCCAGAGAGGGAACACAAGCAGGGGGAGTGAGAGAGGGGGAAGCAGGCTTTCCACAGAGCAGGGACCACAATGTGGGACTCGATCCCAGGTCTCCGGGATCATGACCTGAGCTGAAGGCAGTCGCCTAACCAACTGAGCCACCCAGGCACCCCAATATCAACCACTTATTAACTGAGCATCAACTATGCACCAACCCTGTCAGAAATGTGTTACACGCACCATCTCCCTCAACCACAACAATTCTGGAGATGCATATTTCATACCCACACTACAACTGAGGAACTGGAAGCTTGGGGACATGAAGTTACTAAGGCCACCCTGTTCATTCAGAGCCAACGTGCATAATAGGTCTTTCAGAATTTGAAGTGTGTGTTTCCACCGAAACTTCCACACTGAAGTGTCTTTCCACTTAAAGAACAAGGTAGGATCCTTCTTAACTATCTAGGAATGGAGTCGGAATTCTTGAGGGAAACACCCTGGACCCGAGTGCAGGAAGCCAGGGAGAAGGATCAAAGGCTTCTAGGAGGGGTGCCAGCAAGTGGGAAATGGAGGTGGGTGGGGGATGGGTTACATAGCCCATGGGAATGTAGGAGTGCAGTTCTTGTGATGAGTGCAAGGCAGCATGAAGAGTTATATCAAATAGCATCTTTACTTGGAGTTGCCAAATGAGCTACTCCCACATAAAGATGACTTTATGAGCTCAATTTCAAAACTAATAGGAAATTCAAGGCCTGGGATGGCTCACCAATTCAGTGACTCCTGGCTTAGGCCAATCCCACCGCCATACGCCACTCCTGCTCTGCCCACCAACAGACAGTTATAATTTTAAAATGTTATTATGAATGTCATTGACAATACAACATTTTGTGATTATCATGTAGAAGTTTCTGCTATGTGACAAAGCTCTGGATTAGGCATTCACAAATTATTTAACTCATGATAAACAAAATCAAACATCTTGACCTCTGCAGGGGTTAGAAAGTTGAATCATTTTGTCTAGGACTAAGACAGGTAGAAGAATAAGGATTTGATCAGAAAGTTCTGAGGACTACAGTACAAGAAATTATAGTATGAGGAACTAGATCTCTTGAATAACTGAAAACAAATAACAAAAACAACATGCTCTGGAAACTTTGCTTTATTTCCTCCTGAGAGGGAAAATTCATTCAGTGATGATAAAGAACAAGAAAGTTTGTTCCGAGTAAAGAGCCTTCAACATGGCATTTACAATTCTCTGAGTCTCTGATTTTCTGAGTCTAAAGCAATTAGTTCCACTTCATGGTATATAACAGTCCAAACTCCTTTCATTGATTTCTACCCCAAAACGAGAAGAGGAGGGAAGGTAAAACATATAATCTTATTGGTTTCACTATTACTTAAGTGGATTTCAAAGCACACATCATTATTTCAACCTTATCACCACTGCCCTCCTTTGTCTTCCTGGATGGACTGGGCAACTTCTGCTCATCCTTAAAACACCTTCAATGTCAATTTTTCAGGGACGTCACTTCCTCAAGGACAGCAACCATTTCACCCCACCTACCCATTACCAATGTGACCATAGCCCCTGGGGCTTGCCTGCCATAGTATCTGCCTTGTTTTTCATTGCATATTCTTTTCTATAGACTCTAACCCCCTGGAGATAGATACTGTCTTTTAATCTCCGGGCCTCAGTACAGGCTCACTAATCAGTGAGTTGAAGAATGAATTAATGAGTTCACTATTAAGACTCAAACTCAGTTTTCCTATAAATCTAGCACTCTGTCCAAACAAATCCACCCCCATGCCACCTCGTTTAAACTATCCATGATTTACCCACCATAAATATGTGAAATTATGTGTGCATTCTTTAGGTCAAAGCTACAACTCAGGGGATCACATGGACATTCTTATCAAGCATATACACTGCAAAGCTGATCAGCTGGTAGGACATCAGAGAAGCTATCATCCAGAAGCAGCTTACCACAGCAATGGCTACAATCAATCCCAAAGTTTTGTTATTTTTTTTTAAGATTTTATTTATTTGACAGAGAGAGAGATCACAAGTAGGCAGAGAGAGAGGAGGAAGCAGGCTCCCTGCCGAGCAGAGAGTCCGATGCGGGCCTCGATCTCAAGACCCTGAGATCATGACCTGAGCCAAAGGCAGAGGCTTTAACCCACTGAGCCACCCAGGTGCCCCCTATGCTATTTAACATAGTGAATGCCATCAATGTAGTGAATGCCACCAATGTTTTTAATTGACACTTAGTTAATTAGCAAGACAAATGTTAGAAATGGGCTTCCGTTGGTGAAATGCATAAAAATTGGCTAAAAGAGTTTAGAGATTGCCCCACAGCCTTGCATTTGCTTTGTGTGTGTCAGATGGAAGACTCCAGCGAGGCCTAAAGTCTGTACTCTCATTAAAGATGATACCTGCACCTTTCAGTCTGAATGGCTGTTATTGGCCAAAGAGTCACAGAATACCCCCTCTCACAAGGCACCATGTTCACCTGGGAAGCCACATCTTACTCAAAATCCTGCTTACAAAACCTGGGAAGGCAAAGAGCTGGAACTTAGTCAACTTTAGAAAACACATGTATGAAGTCTTTGATGCCAGCTTGCTGGATGTATTTGCTTTTCAAGAAACGTTTACGTGAACAGGAGAATGGGGTCTGCGGTTAGCTTTGAGAATGACTCAGTGGCGAGGTTCTGAGGAAGCAGCTAAACTCTCCTACCCGAACTCTTTGAACCTACTCTTTTCTACCAAAGAAAATCCAAGATGTGTGCTTAACCCCACTGGCTTGGGTCAGTTTCTAACATGCGGCCTCCGTATCTTCCTATAGCTAACTGAGACAATGTGCACACATGAAGTATGGTTTCTGTGAGCAGAAATAAATGTTGACCCAGAATGCATGGAAACAAATTAGTGCCTCCACTGAAAATCTCCAGATTGTTTTAAACACAAGCCAGTTCTGTGAGCTGAGGCTTTTTACACTTGATAATGCAAAGCTCCTTTTGCCTTTATGAGCAACAGATTCAAGAGAATAAAATGACCTCCCTTAAAAATCTGGTCCCACATGACATAAGCAACCTTTTATTCCCTTACAAAAGTGCTTTCCAAAGTGTTACAGACTAACCCCCCCACACCCCCCCAAAAAAAGAAGATTTCTGTGGTTATACGGTCAAATCTTCAGTTGCAGATAATAGAATCCATACTAGCTGATTTGAGCAGAACGGGTTTTACAAAAACAGCCTTTGAGGACTGAATGGCAAATGTTAACATGCAGCCAGCAAAGGCATCCCACGGCCCCATGGGCATGGCCCATAGGACTCCAATGACTGTCTCTCTAGCAGTAATGTGTACACAAATCTCCTGGGATCTGGTCAATACACATTCTGAGTCTATAGGTCTAGGGTGTGGCCTGAGCTCCAGCTTCGCTTACTCTTTGCTGATGCCAGTGCTAGTCTGGGAACCACACTTTGAATCCCGCTCCCACCACCACCACCTGCCAAAGGGGACTCACATTGCCAACCCTAAACATTAGAGCTCTGCCTCAACTTCCCCCAAAAGAACCAAACACCTCTCATTTTTCCTTTCCAGAAGATTCAGTCGCCCGAATGGGCAGCCTCTTCTCATTGCCTCTTCTTCCTTCCAAAACTTAAGTGTGCTTGTGTGGCATAAACTAGGGTCAAAGATTGCACCCTAGCTCAAGGATGTCCAGCAGATGAAGTTTTTGGATTTCCAGTCAGGGTAGGAAGATGCACTCAGAAGGGGCTCACCTGGGTGTTGAGGGAGCCAAGCTGCTTAGTACTTTCTAAAAGTACTAAGAATGATTATGATGGCTAATATGTTTTGCAAACTAATTACATACTAGACATTATGATAAATGTTTTTTTGTACTATCTTACTTAATATCTCCATAAAAACTCCCTAAAGGAGCAATTATCTTTATCCACTTACAGATTAGGAAACTAAGAAATGGCGGGGGCGGGGGGAGGGCAGACTTGTCCGAGGTCACAAAGGTAGTCAATGATAAAGAATCTGGATAGAAGAGTCCTGACAGCTACTATACCACACTACCTCATATAAGATGGAAAGTCCTATTCCCTTTTTAGAGATCCATGGTATAATGTGCCTTATGGTCTTAGATAAACTCCATAGTAAAGACACCTGCTTTACCTGACTTAACCAGTGTTTCTCAAACATATTTGGACATGGAAATTTTCATTTTGTCAAGTCATATTTAGTAACATTACGAACATTAGAAAATGTCCCACAAAACAAGCTTCAGGCATGTGGTCTTAAATTTGAATTATTTGGCTGTAGACAGACCCAGTTTAGAATTTAAAGTAGGACAAGCCTCACTCCGCCACCTTCTATCCCGAATGGGTAGGTCTCACACTTTCTCATGAATCAGAACCACCTGGACTTCTGATTCCATAGTTTTGGAGAATATGCCCTCCCAACAAGTTCCTAGAGA
Source organism: Spilogale gracilis (assembly GCA_004023965.1). Taxonomy (NCBI): domain Eukaryota; kingdom Metazoa; phylum Chordata; class Mammalia; order Carnivora; family Mephitidae; genus Spilogale; species Spilogale gracilis. The sequence goes on along the minus strand of PITA01004649.1, from coordinate 17,138 downwards.
ATGCTGAAGATGTGGGTCCAGGATCCACACTTCAACCACATTGGGCAAGTCATTGTCCTTCTCTGAACTTCTTCTTATTTGTAATAAGTCTTCTTATTAGTAAAACAGATACTATAATGTCTACTTTATGGTGTCCTTAATCCCCTTATTAACAAGTATTTATGAGTGTCTACAACATGCAAGATATGGTGCTTAGTGCAGGGATGCAGTGACAGTCAAATAGGAAAGGCTCCTGTCTCCAGGAGCATGCAGGCTGGCTGTGGGAGGGACATGAGATGATTGTGTGGGACATGTGTAAAGTCGTGCCTGGCCCTGAGGAGGTGGTCATGAAGCGTTAGTGCCCATCTTCCCTTCTTCTTTACTCACTTCCAAAAAATTCTTACCCATTCCTACATCCCCACCCATATTCATGAGCATCGCCTCCTCCATGCCTCTTCCCCAACCCCCAACCCAATCATATGAATCCTTTAATTCACAATTCAGAACCCATGTTCTTACTGAAGTCTTTCTGCTACCCCACCTTGTGATTACCTTTCACTGTGTTAAACATAAGTAACGCTTATTGTCTACTTTCTACATGGGACTTCAAATGCAATCATTATGTTCCATCCATGTACAGATACAGATATGGCTATTCCCAAGTAGAGCATAAAAATCCAGGGGAAAATTCATGATTTATCCATGTTTCCAAGTATTCATAGAATACCTATCATATGCAGGACACCAGAGGACATTTTTTGCTTCTCTCAGAGTGCACTGGTCCTCGTAAACGCTCAGAAAATTAGCATTGTGTACTTGACTCACTTACTAAAATCTATTGAGTCCCTATTGTTTGGTGCAAGGTCCTAGAGATTCAGAGATAAATATAGTCCCCTCTCCTTTTTTACTAGATTGTGAGCTCCTTGGGAACTGAGACAACATTGATTTCATATCTGAATCCTTAACACTCTATCTGGCACAATGGAGAAAGCCAATGCACTAAAAACAAATAGATAAATAAAAGAGTGTTTTAGAAGAGCTTACCAACAAATGGCTATAATATATGGCGACAAGAATGATAACAGAAGTCCACACACAGTTCTAAATCCTAGGGAGAAGAATCTCTCTTTCTGTGGAGTAGAATGGTCCGTAGGAAATAGGTAAGATATGGAAACCTGATACTGAAATATAAAACAATTTCTCCAACTGAAGAATGAAATAAAGGCCCATAAAAGGGACAGTCAATGCAATGGTCTTATAAGAATATAAGTATGAGTTGTTATCAAAGAAAGATAAAAACTGAAAGTGATTGCCAAAAGTGGGTAACAATAAAGTTGAGAATATAGGCACGCAGGCACCAGTTTGGAAAGTACTAGTTTGGATTATACACCGAGGAATGTGGATTTTTATCTTGGGTCAGAGGTTGTATATCTGGTAGTTTATATTTGCGAGAGCAATTTTAAATGACTTTCAGTGGATTGCAAATATTAAAAATTATGTTATTTTGTGAAAAAAATAGAGATCTTTATTTGCTTATTTTTGCTTTTCCTGAAAAATAGAAACATCTAGCAATACTAAGCCCACATTCTTCATGGCACCCATGGCTAATGTGAAGTAGAGTTTGACCCTATAATTTGGGGTAATCATGCTTAAATTTTCCACATGTGTTCTTTATTTTGGATTTTTTCCTTCATTCTTCCTTCATCAAATATTGTTGAGTACCAGGTGTCAAACACTTTTCTGGGTATGAGGGAAGCAGACACGTAGGTTGGTCACAGGCTTACAGTTTAGCAAAGAAGATGAGTGGACAAATAAATACATTTATCAGAATTATCAGTACTTTGCTAGAACTCTCCATTGCTATGGGAAAGTCAGACAGACCTGGCAAAGTCCTAAAAGGCTTCACATGGGAGATAGGAGCAGTTTCCTAAACACTGAACAGATCAGCCCTTCTTAAAAGAACAAATGGGAGAATGGGTTTTCCAAAGACAGAGGAAAGATCAGCAAGCCCCAGATGGAGAAGGAACTGAAGAAATTCTTCAGGGTTTGATGTAGAGTGAATAATGGTAGAAGCTAGGAGTGAGGGATGAGAAGAGGTGAGTCAGAACTGGTGGGCTAGAGCTGGGTCACACAAGTTCCTGTGCTAAGAAATGTACACTTCCTTACAAAGAACCCCATGGCTGTGTAAGTACAGACATTCAGTACACATTGACAGTGACTTCAAAACTCTATAAATTCTAAAATTTGAAAAACTCTAAAGCTCTAAAAGTTTTTAGGCTCCATGAGATTTTCTTAGAAACAAAAAGCCACCAAAACATACTTCAAAATACTTTTCTGATAAATGATTTAATACAGACAAAGAGTACTATTAGATTTATTTTACCTTTCTTTTTTTTTTTTAAAGATTTTATTTATTTGACAGCGAGAAACACAGCGAGAGAGGGAACACAAGCAGGGGGAGTGAGAGAGGGAGAAGCAGGCCTCCCGTCGAGCAGGGAGCCCGATGTGGGGCTCGATCCCGGGTCTCCAGGGTCATGACCTGAGCCGAAGGCAGTCGCTTAACCAACTGAGCCACCCAGGCGTCCCTTATTTTACCTTTCCAGTGTCCCAGAATGCTAGGGCTGGGAGTCACCCTGTAGAGTATCCTGCCTCTCAATTAAGAAATGGAAGCAGAGAGAGGGAGAAACTTGCAGGAGGTCACACAGGGAGTAGGAGTGGAGCTGGGTCTAGGCCCTGAGTTTTTCCTCCTCCCAGCCCGGGTCATAGATACAGTCACTCCACTCAAGGGCTTCCTGTAGCACAGTCAAGCTGCTTTGCTGAGTCCTGTTTTCCATAACTCACTGCCTTTCTCAAAATTTCCTGTTTCCAATGATTTTCATTAAAAAATTGGAATCGCGTTGCCCAGAGTGGGGGGAAATTCTGGTTTAAAGGCAACATAAAATTGCTCTTAACTTTCTGATTCAAATCACCTAATTAGAGGCATTATGCTCTTTGAGACAAGTCACAAATCAGAAAAGAAATTCTGCAATGTTTTTGGACCATATCCCTGGGGGAGGGCCGTCAAGGAGTTGGGGTGGAGGGGAGGGATTAATTAGGGTGGAAAGGAGTCACAAATTACCCATGCACAGTGGCTAGGATTGGTCCCCTCAACTTAAAGGTCTATAGGAAACACAAGCAGGCTGTCTGCGCGGACAAAACTCCTGGATGGAAAAGTTTCTCGGCTTCTGCATCTGGTTTTTCTCACTCTTTGCTTTTTCCTACTCAGTAGCACTTGAGTGGATTTGGAGAAAAGTCTTACAGCACAGCACATGGGGAAGCAATGTTCAGAATAAGCAGAGAATTTAAACCGCTGAAGAGCACTGAGCAGAGAGTTAGGAAATGTGTGGGAGTCAACCAGTCTTTCAAGAAACCTCCTCATTTCCCAGCAAGCTGACGGCTATCCACCCTCCTTATTTGCAGAGTCTGCCTTTGCAAATCTACCTGCTTGGTAATGGTGCCATGTTTTCCACAACTGTGTGCTTTCTGTTGGTGATTTCACTGTTGTAAAGAGTGCCAGAATGCTGTGTAGCATTCCTAAGGGCAGGAGAGCCACAGGATGCTTACAGAGAGAATGAATGTGAAAGTTCATTCAGGTGTGAATCAGTGTTAATGATTCGATAATATATGTGAAGGTGTCTTTATACAGAACCACACATACGGTAAGATTATGAATTGATATGTTGACAAAGGTGTTGTGAACAAAGGCTCACAGAAACCTAACCCTGTATTTCCCGTGAGCAATGGCTGAGTTTGCTAATTTGGCTCTTGTGGCGATTTTCTAGACTATAACTTTACAAATTACAAGGAATGATTGTAATTTACTGACAGCTCAAAGGTCTCCATTCCAGAGAAACTTTCTCCTAAACTACTCTATTGAAACTTGCATATCCCTTCTCCTTTACTGCCACTGTCTTTCTCTGTGACACTAAGCACCTTCTGATAAAGGACAGGTTTGAGTCTGTTTACTGTCTCCTCTACAATGTAAGCTCTCTAAAGGCAGCGGTATTTGTCTACTTAGTTCAATGTCTAAGCACGTAGGTACAACAGTGGACAGTACAGAGTAAGTAGCAGGTGCTAAAACTGTATAAAAAATGTTGGTAATTTAGTGTGGAAAAAATGGAAGCAAATAAAATTAGCATATATGCTAACCACAAAAGGATTCTCTCACTCCCCAAATTAATTTATTCACCATTAAAATTGATTTAATACAGGGGCGCCTGGGTGGCTCAGTTGGTTAAGCGACTGCCTTCGGCTCAGGTCATGATCCTGGAGACCCGGGATCGAGTCCCACATCGGGCTCCCTGCTCTGTGGGAAGCCTGCTTCTCCCTCTCTCACTCCCCCTGCTTGTGTTCCCTCTCTGGCTGTGTTTCTCTCTGTCAAATAAATAAAATCTTTAAAACAAAAAAAATTGATTTAATACAAACAATATAAGAGAAAGGCAATTTTGGAAATTCTAAAATGGAATTTCATCTACTAACAAATAATTTTGATTCTGGCCACAGGATAATGTAAAAACAAAGAGAGAAAGAAAGGAAGAAAGAAAGGAAGGAAAGGAAAGGAAGGGAAAGGAAAGGAAAGGAAAGGAAAGGAAAGGAAAGGAAAGGAAAGGAAAGGAGAAACAAACACAGGTATATGTATGAAAAAGTTCAAGGTAAAGAGTTATTATGGACTATTGATTAAATATCATGTAATAATAAGTGGATTAAAAATAAAAGAACAAGAATCATGAGAATGAATTTAAAATTTAAAAATGAAAACTTAAAAATAAAAATGAAAAGAAGTTAAAAAATAAAATGAAAGCTATATCTATAAAATATACAGGTTTTGGGATAGTACTGAGAACCTAATATATTGTTTTTCCCCCAATGTTGGAGTTTACAGTGTTATGGAGACTCTGGTGTTGTCCTCTTGTTCTTCTGGCTTGCCTTCTGGGGGAGGGGCCCACCATTATTTTTCAGTCAATGTTGCTGGGCTGAGTCTCCCCACCCCTATCAGGGGCTGGGCTCTATGGAAACCAATTTTTCAGGCTTTTGTTCTCTGGAGGTTTTTGTTCTTTTGCAGCTTTTTGCAGCTTTTCGGAAATTCAGGGCAAAGTAAGCTGTTGGCACCCAGACCTCGGTCTCAGAGAGAAGCCTCAGTCAGCTCCCCTCTGGATGGTGCAGGGCACACAGACTTCCCCTCTGCACTCTCCCCTGCACCCGATCACCTCTCACAGGTAGAGCACACCACCAATCACCAGCCACAATGGCACCTGAGGTCCCCGCTTGTCCCTTCACTCCTGTGCCACAGAAATCACTAGTGATATCAGTTTGTGTGAACCTGTTGCTGTTGGTAGGACCCCAGGGTATCTGGGGCCCACATGAACGCTGGGTATACTAGGACCCCGGGGTCCCTCAGGTCACTGGGAAGGTTATGGAAAGAGTGACCTCCAGCACAGGTCCCAAGCACCTAGACCAAGTGGTGGTCCAAGCGCTGACTCAGGGACTCCCCCTACTGCCAGGTTTACTCAGGCGCTGGGGAGCACCTTCTACCGCCTACCCCCCCCCCCCGGACCAAAGTTTTATGTTCCTCCAATAGCCATGAGATTCCCCCAGTTGTCTCTTAAGACTCTTTGCTTTTGAGTGTTTTTAACCAGACTGCAAGTTGATACTGGTCCCCAAGCACAGGGCACTGTCATATTGGGGTATTACTTTCCAGTGGGTCACTTCTGGTCGCTCCCTCGCCGTTCTGTTTCTCCTCTGAAATCAGTCTGAGTGCTCCCGCTCCATTTTACCTCTCCACTGATGCTCTTCCGCCCCTGTAGAGATCCAGAAGTGTGTAGTTTTACATCTCAGGCTGATTTCATGGGTGTATTCTGGTAGGTATTTAGCTCACTTCAGGGGACCCCTTGAAATGGGGTCTCCTATTTCTCCACCATCTTGCCCCTCTCATCATTTCTTTTAAGAAAAGAAAAGAAACCCTGAGTTTTGGAGTTGAGCAAGGTTGAGTTTAAAGCTCTTTGGGCCAATTATCAATAATATGCCCCTAGAAAATTTCTCTTCAAACCTCTGTTTTCTTCTCTGTGAAATGGAGATAGTATCTGCCAAAATAGTTAATGAGTGTTTAGTTATGTTGTATTAAAAGTTATGTTGTATTAAAAAAATAGTTGAATGAGCAAATGAATGAATGAGAATACACTCATACACTCATCAAGAGTTCTGGAAGGAAAAGAGTAAGCCTTGTTTCTTTTCTTGGTTCCATTGGTATCTTGGTAATATATTTCTTTAGCCAAAATATGTACTTTCTTTGGACTTCATTCATAAAATAAAAGGGTAGCTTCTAAGCATTTTGTGTGTCATGTTCTGTCTTGAAAATATGAGAAAAACTATGAATACTCTGCTTGGAAAAGAATGAATATTCAGATTTTGCACATTTCACTTACATAGTAAAGGGTTGCACAGAAATGCATCTGTAGTTTATAGATCTCAGTTTAGGAAATGGCAGTCTTGGACTAGGAAGAGTATCTAAGTTCTCCTCCAACTCTTAACCTCTCATTTCTTACCCTTCCCTAAGGAAAAAAGTCCTGAGAATTTATTATATATATGTCACTGCATTGGGTGAAAGGGGAAGAGCATAGGAGCCATGATAAAAATAAGACTCAACTTACAGCTCTCATGTCAGCAGAAGAGAGGGAATAGTCCAATATAGAAGGGAAGAATCTTAGGTAGGGGACACATAATGAGGAAAAGTACAGATATGAAAAGTATAGGAGACAGTTGGAGAAGAAAAAATAATTCTGGTCTCTAGCTGGGAATACGTGCCTGGCTGGAATATATGCAGGTCCTGGGAGAAACAAATCCTCTTACATTGTTAGCAAGGGTACAAGATGATTGCCATCACCTGCTACTGAAGCTACAGCCCACCTCCACCACCTTCTGGTACCCTGGGACAGCTAGTGTTCAGCATTCCTGATGGCCAAGGATTGTTTGTTCTTCTTCTTTCAGCTTCTATCATCATACGCTAAGTGCCTGGCCTGTACTAAACAGTTTTATATAGGTTGTCTCATTTCCTCACCCCTGTTTTCAGATGAGGGAGTTGAGGCTCAAAAAGGTGAAGTAATGTACTCAAGTCCACTCATTCAGTTACTGATAGAGCCAACATTAAGAATCCACAAAGTCTGACTCCTTATCCATTGTCCTTTCCCCTGCACCAGGGGAGATCTTTTGCCTAGATGCACCTATCCTTAATGGTAGTTGGGTGGAATTTGAAAGGATACATTGGGAGGATGCAGAGTTGAGATGCAGCCTGGAGACATTTGGAAAGGGGTGGTGTAAGATATATGTTAGGATGTTCTACCAGCCACTGACCCCAAGTTAAGTGTGCACACTGATGAGAAGGGACAAGGACTTTAAACCATGCTGCAGGCAATAGTACAGCAGTATTACTACAAACAAACCTCATTTAAATTTCTCATCATCAAATGTTTGATTAGGATATAATTAAAAACTATAACTATTATTGCTTTTATTTTGTAGATGCAGAGATGGGAGCTGAGAGACAGAGCACTTACTCGAGTTCTTACTGCTACTCAGGCAAGACACAGACTTTGGACCCCAGGGTGAATGACTCACAGCCAACTTTTTCCCTACTACTGAATGCTGCCTTTCTGCTTGGAACATAATCTTTGCTGTGAAGAGCACTTTCCAGATGGACATTCCATTCAGCACTAAGAAAACCTTGAAGGTGTAGGCGGAGCCAGCTGATTTCAAATGGTCCTTTCAAGTAGACATCCCCACAACTCCCAATTTTCAACTTGTTTTATAGATATCTTCTGATTCCATACATCTTTCCTCTGCTTTTATATGAGGACATCTGGGTTTCCAACAGCAATTCCTTCTCTACAAGTCAGAAACTTGACTGGACAGGAAATTAAGTTCCTTCTCTTGATTTTGCATGCTTGCCAGCTGTCCGTTCTGTTTCCCCTTTATGGCCCAGAAAATATGCATACACAGACCTTCCCTAGCCTACTCAGGGGAAAACGACACTCCTAGCTGTTGGTTGAAACTGAGAATGGTCCTACAGAAATCTCTACAGCCACTGTCTTCACATATCCTGCTCTCTACTTCCAGTCAGCCAATTAGTATTTGCACATTCGGAGCGCTAATGTCTCATCTCATCTGGGAGCCTCTGCTCACGCTGTCACCATCATCTGTGACTCCCTGACCTCAGAGAGGGCTAACCAACTGGCCCAAAGCTGTGTCACCTTTTAAAAAACTAGCTCAAATACCACCTCTTCCAAGAAGTCTTCACTGATCTCCTCCAATGGATATTAATCTCTCCCTCTTAGATCACCCTCAGCCTTGTACCTCTTTCTGTTATCTTACATTAAATTATCACAAGTCATAAAAAAATCTCATCTCCTCTACTTAACTACTTGACTCCTCTGTTTTCTTATGACAAAAATTATATGGGATTAATATTTTATTCCCTACAACATGATACTTTAAATTTAGTAGTTAAATGCCTCACCAAAAATTATCATCATCATTATAATGCCTATAATTTAACAATTTCTTATTTTGAGCCACATATTCTTCATGTGTTATTTCTAGCCCTTGTAATAACCCTGCAGGGTATTTTTCATTATCCTCCTCATTCAAGTAAGGAAACCAAGACGTGGTCAGCCAGTATGTGGAAGAGGAAGACTTCAAACTTTAGTCTGTGCTTCCAAAGCCCTTTGATCTTGACACTATCGTTGGGTGCTGCTGAAAAATTAACTCAGAGTAAGTAATGTGCTGCATGGATTCACTGGAGTCTCTAAACTTTAAGCCCCCACACCCCTCCCATCTGAAACAAAATTAAGATCAGTAAAAAGTTCTCTGAGCATCTCAAATCACTGTCCTTACATAAAAGGCATTAATTTTGAGAAACAGTATAGTGTGACCTTCATGAACACAAATTCTGGAGCCACACTGCTTGAGTGCTGACCCAGCTATCTGGCTGGCTGGGTGTTCTGGGGAAGTCCCTTAGCTTCTCTGTATCTCATTTCTCCATTTGTAAGATGGAGATTTATCCTGCTTCCAAAGGTCTGTGGTGAGAATTAAACGGGTGATATGAATATGGTGCTCAAGAATGTGCTTGTTTAGTTTAGTTATTGTTAATGAGCCAGCAGCTACAAACTGCTGGCATGTAGGTTGGATACAATATGCAGATGATTATAACTAGAAGTGTTTCATATAGTATATTTCGAAGCAGTGATTGATAGTAAAAATTTAAAATGTTTTAGATTATACACACACAAAAAGAATGTAGATTCCTATCTTCTCTTAGAAAATCAGAAGTTCTATTAACTCTGAATACCTATTGCTACCTGGCCATAATCTAATGGAACTGAATAATAGCTTGCCCAACTTGGAAAAAAAAAAAAAAAAAAGGCTCACGTGTATCACAGGCGCCCTGATTCCCCTGTTGCCCTGGGCTTAGATACTTCTCTTAGCTGTGTTCTGTGCTCTTGAATGAGTGATCCCTGCGTTACACCCTTGCTAGGAATATTCTGAAGTGTTATCTAATCTACCATATGCTTCAGTGAGTTTAGTTATCAAATTTTCCAGTTCAAACCCAATTTGAAACAGTAAACTAGGTAATCATTCCCATTAGCTGAGACTGATAGGAAAATGGGAATTGGAACAGATAAAGCCGGGAGGAAGAAAAACCCAACAGCAGAAATGGCCCTCCATCACAGTGAAGCACCACATTCAAAATCACACTCCAAATGTGGCATCACAATGTAGTATCATGCTACCTGAATGCTTGCTTATTAAGAATGATCCCCCCACCACCTCTCATTTTAGAGCCTTCCTCAATATTGTATCTCCTTAGTAGTTCTGTTCCGATCTCTCAGTCATACTCTATATACCAAACCAGAAGGAATGTCTTACTACTCTCATATCTTCCAGAGCACAATTTAAGAAATTCTACTCTCGGGGCGCCTGGGTGGCTCAGTTGGTTGAGCGACTGCCTTTGGCTCAGGTCATGATCCCGGAGACCCGGGATGGAGTCCCACATCGGGCTCCCTGCTCGGCAGGAAGCCTGCTTCTCCCTCTCTCACTCCCCTTGCTTCTCTTCCCTCTCTGGCTGTGTTTCTCTCTGTCAAATAAATAAAATCTTTAAAAAAAAAAAATTCTACTCTCATACTGATTGCAGCCTTGTAACCAGTCTGACAGTCTCTGGAGCACAAGGGCATTATAGAACTTGCTGTGTGAACCTTAGGGCTTAGCAGTGTCTTGGAGTTATTTGATAAGTGTATACTTAAGCGAATTTTAAGAAAATTAAAAACCATCCATTTTTCTAGCTGACTTAAGCAGACAGTATGAAATATAATTATTTGCAAATATTTCAATCAAAAATTATTTTAAAAATTCAGAAAGTATTAGGTATATAAATGGGCCAATTCCCATTAGAAACATTAATTTTGACTACTTTGCCCTTAGAACTAAATATGCCCAAGCCATGAGTTGCCTTCTTCTTTGTTTTTCTGTGCTTCAACTCTCAATATCAGTTTTCTAGTTTTTAATCCATTTTTTCAAAGATTTTATTTATTCATTTGACAGACAGCAGGAGAGACAGTGAGAGCACACACAAGCACGAGGAACAGCAGAGGGGGAGGGAGAAGCAGGATCCCTACTGACCAGGGAGCCCGATGCAGAACTCAATCCCAGGACCCGAGGATCATGGATCATGACTGGAGCCAAAAGCAGATGCTTAACCTACTGAGCCACCAAGGCACCCCAGTTTTCCAGTTTTTTATATAAAGACTTATATTCACCCATCAGGTCTTATCTTGCACCTCACCGCCTCTGAAAACCCTCCCATAATATCTAAGACTAGATTTAAGTCTCTCCCATGAGCCCCTACAGCATCCATGCACTGTTACACTATAAAAATTCTTGGAATATCACCTCTGCAAAGGCAGTGATTATGCCCTTCACCACTGGGATCCCTTGAATAGACTAAGTCACAAAATATTTACTGATTGAAAAAAAAAAAGAGTGAATCAACAACTGAGTACATATATTGCCAAGGTAGTTGTAAGAGCCTAAATCTAAGTTGTCATCATCATTATGAGAAATGTTAAACACAGGGGAGCTGAGCTGAGAAATGCTGTGGCCAACCCTGCTGTCCGTTGCTCCCATCTGTGGCTGTCCCTGCTGTAGCCCTTGACCCATTATATACCCACTGAGCTTTCGCGGAGCTGACCCCATGCAGAGAGGGCTGGTGGGGTGTTTTCCAGCCTCACCAACCTAATTGTTCTTCATTTCCTGCCCATAAATGATACAAGGTGTGGAGTTGCACCTCCCAATGTCCCAATTTCAATCATTTGTCTACATTAATCGACGCTAATGGCTTTTACAAATGTAAGTCTTTAAGCTCCAGTAAGTTACATGTGTGTGAGGAGACCATTGAAAGAAAGCTTCCAGGAAAATGTTCTCCAAATATCCTGAAAGCAGGGAGAGAGCCCAGCATTCCAAAGCCCTGTGCCTTTGCTCAGCAATCCCTCAAGAGATTGGGTTGTTATTATTAATAAAGTGTGACTTTCTCCAAATGAAAGAACAAAACCCTGTGTTTTGCATGGAAAAGACAGGCACAACAAGATCCAGATCAAATCAGTTCATTCGACACCAAAAATGGCATGTATTTAATTCCATCTTTTCTAAAAAATATTTTTAAGGAATATAACGGCATTAGATAATATTTTTAAAATACATTTGTCCTTGAGCTCAAGATTAGAATATTCTGTTACCATCTTGGAAGAGCCACTGTCAGTCTTTTTTCATTGTCACTATATTCAACCTAATACAGTCTTGTATCCTCTTTTCTCATGAAATGTTATACCACAAATATATCTTTCTGGTTATAATCACAGATTGAAGACGTAGTATTTATTTTAATGCATAAAGTTTAACCTCCTTAACTACTTCCTATTATTAAACATTAAAATAGAAGACCAAAAACAGTACTTTAGAAAGTAAGCAATGGATTAGGAAAAAAATACAATACATAGCAGCTATAAAAGATTATAAAAGATTCTTCACTCATTCTGGCATTAGCTATCTGATTAGCTAGCACCCTTTTTGAGAATTCTCAAATATCATCAATTTGAGAAGCAGACACAGGAAGGCAAAGTTCTGATGATAAGAATATACTGCAGGAAAGAATATTTTTAATAACTTTTTGGAAAGCATAGGTATAATAATAAATGTGAATAATTTCATGTCGCACAAAAGGTAGACAGTCTCCAATTCACTGAAACAGATTTTAAAAATATAACAATATATTATTCACTTAAAACAGTATTGCTAAGATTAATTACCTGATACAACTAGAAAATAGTTTCAAAACTACATTTTCTTAGCCTGAATTCCCCCCAAAAGTAGATACTAAAACAAAAGCTAGTATGCAAATAGCTCATTTGAGAAGTGATTCCTGCAAGTAAGAGTTAGGATCAGGGCAAATGAAACACACAGAAAGAAGACTAATAGGATACATGATTACTGATCCTGTCACTGCTATGGAGAGGGATACTTGATCCTGCCAGGACTACTAGGAGCCCTCTAAAATGCATCTCAGAGCTCTGCTCCCAGGGGTGTGAGGGATGGAAGAATTTGTATTCACTGGCTCTCCATCCCACTGGTCAAGCATAACCCCATGGGAATTAACTCATTCAGACACAGACCTTTTTTGGCCTTGCCAGTTAAAATAATACCACTCCCTATTGATTGAACGGTTGTTACAGCAGCACCTGAAGTAAGCCATGCTGAAATGACTTGAAGTGGCTCACAAGAGGTATCTAGTAACAGTCTGTCCTTGGCATTGTTAGATTTGCTCATGCCTTCCATTAAGTTCATTACCTTCCAGGAGGTAGCTAACCGCTATTCTGCAAGTGAAAAAGGCTAGGTCCTCATAGTCACAGCTGTCCCAAGCCCTAATTAGCATTCATCATCTCCCTCCTCCAACACACTCTACAGATGTGTGGCCAATATTTCATCTGGTCGAGGCTACTTTCCCAGTTAATTGTCCCAGGACATCATTCCTAAGGGGGCTAAGGCCTTGGCTGCTCCCATGCATGGTTTGTTTTGGTTGTCAACTCACCATTATCACCATGCATTACAGATGGATCGCTTGGTTCCTGACAAACTCAGCCCTGCCTCCATTCTGTTATAGCAACTCTAACCCTTCTTGGTAATTAGGGTCCATTGCCCCCACCAGTATAGCAACTCCCTTCTTTGTCTGTTGGTCCAATGATAGAGGAGCCCCAAATGGCCAGCCCAAAATGGCCAGAGGAGCCCCAAATGGCCATCCTCACCAACTGTTTGAAATTTGAAGTTCAGTTTGAAGTTAGTGGAAACATTAGTGTGTCTCATGGTAGAAGTGCCTTCCCCCACCCCAGCTTGGGAACTAGAGCCTTTAATTCATCAGATCCTGGTGATTGAGCCCCCAAACTCATCCTGAAGGTCTACATTATAGCAGATCTACTATAACCAGCTTTCTTAGCCTGGGTTCCCCCAAAGGCAAAAGTCAAGACCAAATCTTGCATGCAGGTAGGTTTATTTAGAATTAATTCTGGAAAAGAGGGATAAGGGGCAGGAGAAAAGTAGAAAAAAAGAGAGAGAGAGGAGGAGGAGGAGAATGGAGAGAGAGTCAAGATGAGGAAGCATTGTTGATTGAGCCATCACTATGGTAGACAGGTGCTTCATAAATTTATCTTGAAATTGTCCACTCAGGAGTCAAAAAGAGAAGAATTTCTATCATTTTATGGTTAATTTTCCCTTTCCATAAAACGAAGTCACTAATTGTTACCAAAATTCCCTTTCTTTAAAACCCTGCATTCTGGACATGCAGTATAAGTATAATTTTATTTTATTGTCTGGGTCAGAGACATTTTACTGTATGAGATGCCATTTTCTATTCTTGCCCTGAACTTCTAAATTATCCTGCCTCAAAGCTCCTGGACTGGATTTCTGTCAAGTTCCAGGACTCTGACAATCCTCCTCCCTATTCAGTGTAACTTCCAGTGATTCCCATGGTGTCCCTGTTTCCAAAGGAGTTTTGCTTCTCCTCCTCTAGCTCTCCATGACCACTCCCCGTGCATTATGAATGCACGTCATGCTTCCCCAACCCCTTCAACCCATTAGCAGACCAGAACATACTGTGATGCTAAAAATCATTGCCAAAAATTCCTGGCTGTGATCACATTGAACCCTTAAGAAACACATTAAAAAAAAAAAAAAAGAAAGAAACACATTTTATTTTCCAGATAGACTGAAAAACAGCAGAAACTCTAACAAGTGAGTTTTAACTTCTTCTCAGAGAAGAAGAATTTCTGGCTGAAGAGAGCTCTGAAGGGAGTCAGAACACATGGGTTTGAGTATGGCTCTGACATACCAGAGATGGTGCGGAAACCGAAGCTCTAAAGGGTAAGACTATTTTCCCATCTATGAAATTAAGTGTAAGATATAGTTATCTGTTGAGGTGCTAAGAGGTTCAAATGCAAAATTAAATAACATTTCCATATCTTACCATTATCTCATACATTATCAATGTGGCATTATTGATTATCATTAGTTTAGTGTAAACTGGTAAAAACACCTACCTACTGGTCTTCTTCAACACACATTTATTGAGAACTACTATTTTCCAGGTCTGGATGTAAATTTCAGTGCCTATAAATAAAGGTATTTGACAAATCATAATGAGACTGCATCCTTTTATATGGTTAGTTTGGACTGCCTTAATAAAATGCCATTTACTGGCTGGCTAAAACAACAGAAAAGTATTTTCTCATAGTTTTAGAAGCTAGAGGTCCTGGATCAAGGTGCTGGCAGATTCAGTTTCTGGTAAGACTCCTCCTGGCACACAGGTGGCTGCCTTCTGGCTCTGTCTTCACACGGCTTTCCTCTGTGTTAGTACAGAGAGAGAGAGAGATCTATAGGTTTCTTCCTCTTTTTAAGAGGACATCAGTCATAGTGAAATAAGAGCCCTCTTTATGACCTCATCTAACCTTAATTACCTGGGGAGGCTCTATTTCCAAACACAGTCACACTGGAGGTCAGGGCTCCAACATATGAAATTTAAGAGTCAGAATTCAGTCCATACTATCTGAGCTTACAATATAAACAATCAAGTTAGGGGGAAAAAAGAAAAAAAGAGAGAGAGAGTGATTCCCCTTTCCTTTCTTTGGATTCGTGCATTGGAAAGAACTCCTAGGATCTATTTGTTAGAAGAAAATCACCTCCCAATCCGAGGCCATGTCTGCCTAAAACCCCTCACCTAGGGAGGCCATTTGGCCATTGCTCTTCTGGGCTTCCCCCCAGGCTGGGCCTCCTGCCTGCCTCACTGCTAAGCGAGGGGTTCTGAATCTGCTTCTCTACTTTGTTCCCCTCCCCTCTCCCACCCCCGCTATTGTCCCTCTCTCTTCCCCAGGGGCTAGCAAACTACAAAAAGTCTGGAAATACAAGGAAAATGGTATGTTTCTCTGAACTTTTAGATTAACAACTAGACTCAATGCTTAAGGATGGACTTAGTTCAACTAAAAAGGTGTCTGGAGATTGAAGAAAAGTATATTGAACACATTATTGGAAAAAGTAACTAATATAGTATTTAAAAATAGCTTATTCTTTTTTTTTAAGATTTTATTTATTTTTTGACAGAGAGAAACACAGCTAGAAAGGGAACACAAGCAAGCAGGGGGAGTGAGAAGCAGGCTTCCCGCTGAGCACGGAGTCCAATGCAGGGCTCGATCCCGGGACTCCAGGGTCATGACCTGAGCTGAAGGCAGATGCTTAATGACTGAGCCACCCAGGCTACCCAAAATAAGGTTATTCTATATCTTCTGACTTTTGGATATCCTTTATGTGTCTGCCTTCACTTGCTCTTCTCCCTTCCTCCTGGTTCTTCTCTCCTGGGTCTCTGTGTACCTTCCCCATGCTGTGCCTCCCTGCTCCTCTCTGCTCTTCTCTTCCTCGGAGCCTCTTCCTCTGTCTTTTCATTTCTCCATCCTAAAACCTGTCCTCCCTTCTCCATTCTCCTGCCTCTGTCCTGCTCCTTCTCTTCCACAGACACCCTATGACCACAGCTCTACCTGGCTTCATACTTTTGGCACAGCATTTTCGGCCTGAGAACTTCCTTCCAATTTCCTGTCAAAATAACAGTGAAATTTAAAGGAGAGTACAGTGAAAAGTCTCCTAGGAACAGAGAAGGTGCTATATGAGCCCTCTCACTGACAGGGTTAAAAAATGCGGTCTTCTTTTTTTTTTTCTTTTTTTTTTAATTGTCACTTAAATTTTTTTCCAGTGTTTCAAGATTCATTCCCCATTCTCCACACCCAGTGCTCTATGCAATAGGTGCCCTCAGTACCCACCACCAGGCTCTCCCATCCCCCCACCCCCCTCCCTCCAAGTCCCTCAGTTTGTCTCTGTGTCCAAAGTCTCTCTTGTTTCGTTCCTCTCCCTGAATTACCCTACTTCCCATTTACTTTCCTTCTCCTTCTGTCCTCTACATTACCCCTTATGCCTTATGCTGTCTTCTCATCGTGAGCTCAAACAGAGCAGTGTGTGTCTAGGCTGGTCACAGGGACTTAGTTCCCAGCCAGATGGGAGACACATTTACTAAAGGCAGACTGGATCCTGCAGAGGGCTCTAAACCAATCTCTAGGCAAAGCAGAGATCTGATATTCACAGTTTGTGTGATCTTCAGAAGGTCCCCTGATCACTCTGGGCTTTAGGTGTGTCAGCTCTAGAACAAGGGAGTTGGAGTGATGGTTTTTAGGAACCTTCTGGGTTTTACTTGATGAGTCTATGATTCTCCTTCATGTAGTAATATATTATAAATACACCATAAAATAAATACATATGTCATCAAGGACTACAGATGTATATAAAACACACATGCAAACATGTGTGTATACATATATAAACATAACACACACACACACACACACACACACACACACACACACACACACACATTCTTTGGAGGAAACACTCCAGAAAACCATTCTGGACCTTCTTTCTTATAAGCTAAAATGGGCCCTTGATGGGAGGAGACTTTACTCCCCTAAAACACTAAGATTAAAGAATGACTT